>AWOL01S0010003.1:1747-24343 GCA_000715115.1 Nicotiana otophora
TGGCTTGCCCAACGACAATGTTGTGTACCCTCACGGTCCAAAGTGTGATTTGGGTCGTGAAAGTGATTGTATGTTATTAAGTGGGGCATTTGATCTAGAAACCTAGAGTGTGCTAAGAGTGTGTATAGTTGATGATATCTTTGTGAAATTATTACTTGAAATGTATATTTGACATATAGGCACAGGGAAGCATTTTCCCCATGCTAGACAGTAATAGAACATTTGATGACTTGGAATGTATATTGACATATAGGCATAGAGATGTATTTAACTTTTGCTAATTTGTAGATTAAAAGGCATATATGTAGTTGAAAGTGTGGAAAAATCACAGTTCCTGATAAACTCATTTTTTGTGATTCCGTGAAAGATTTGGACTTTAGCTGTTATACTTGTAAAGCATGTCAACGTTTCCCGTATTTGTGATCAAGCTGAATACGAAACTGTTTGAGTTATTTACTATTAATGGTATTATCACATCCTTCATTGTTGCACCCTATTTTGCACGAGTCGAAGAAGATTAATTTGAAAGAGTTGACCAGAGATTGACTTTTGTATTGACGACTCCGGAATGGTATTTTGATGGTTTTGATAACTTCATATAGTGATTTTGGACTTAAGCATATGTCCGGATGTGAATTTGGAGGCCCGTAGGTTGTTCTGACTTGAATTGGCAAAAGTTAGAAAGTTGAAGGTTTTGAAGATTGATAGGTTTGACTGAGAGTTGAATTTTATTGATATTTGGCTCAGATTGAGATTTCTGGAAGTGGCATAGGTGTGTTATGACATTTGGGACTTGCATGCAAATTTTGAGGTGATTATGAGGTGTTTAAGCTTGTTCGTCGTTAGTTTTGAGTTTGGAAATGTTCATTAGTTCATTAGGATTGAATTGGGATACGATTTGTGGTTTTGTTGTTTAATGTGATTTGAGACTTCGAGTATGTTTGTATTGTGTTTTAGGATTTGTTAGTGTAATTGGATGAGGTCCCGAGGGCTTCGGGTGTGTTTCGAATGAATTTCAGACTTTCTCCATGTGTTGGAACTTTTGATTTCTATGCTTTTGGTATCCTTCTTCGCGATCACGAAGAATGGGTCGCGATCACGTAGAGTCTTTTCTAGCACATGGTTTTTTTAACTTCGCATTTGTGAAGAGAAGGATGCATTCGTGAAGCCTTGGGGTGTTATTTCATCGTGAAGGAGAGTGTCGGGCCGCGTCTGCATAGAAAGAAGGCGAAGTTGTATGGTGGCATGCATTGTTCATCGCGGTCGCGAGGATGGATCCGTGATCACGGAGCTTGAGGACATTTTGTTACAACATTCGCATTTGTAGCCCCGTGTTCGCGTAAGAGGTTTAGGGGGTTGGTGAAATTTGTTCTTCCCTATCTCGATGGCTTTTCCGCGATAGTGGAGAATTGGTGAAATATAGTACTCTATTTCGAGGATTTGGTTCATTTTAACATATTTTGAGTTGTAGAGCTCGGTTTTGTGCGATTTTGGAGAGGATTTTCACAGTTTGGATCGGGGTAAGTGTTTTTTATTGAGCGTTGCCCATTATTCATGATTCCATCATTAGTTTTATTATTTATTTAGTCATTTGTGTTGGAGAAATTAAGGTTTTTAAAAAGCTTTCCAAAATTATAAGTTGAGGATTTGAAGGCCGATTTGAGGTCGGAAATGGATAATTCTTCTATGGTTGGACTCGTATCGGAATGGGTGCACAATATTTTTCTGTTTGGTCAGGTTCTGAGGTGCGGGCCTGGGTTGAATTATTTAGTTGACTTTTTGATTTTCATTAAAGATTGAATCTTTATTATCCTGTCACGCCCCAAACTCGGAGAGCGCGATCAGCGCTAAACCAAGATAACCCGATCGAGCAAGCATGTACAATACCTTCTACCCGAACTTACTCATGAATGACAGTAAAGTCCAATTAATTATTTAATCAGTGGGGATGATCAAGTCAACAACAACACCAATTCATTATCAGTAGTTACATCATTTATAAGCTTCCGAAATATATATTTTTTCATAGTTTAATGTGGAACGTGTGATACAATTACAACATTACTAGTTTGATTTTCCCCACCCTAACATACCATAGTTTAATGTGGAACGTGTGATACAATTACAATATTTCTAGTCTGACTTTCCCCACCCTAATATACCACCCACGCTATGTCTATGGAGCCATTAGATACAAAAGAGTAGAATGATAGTGCCGGCAACAAGGCTCTGTCTATACATCAAAACACGGTGATAAAATAAACATAAGCTACATGACCCCGAGTGAAGTGGGGATCACCAAATCATCTAGGAAAAGAGTGTAATGCTATCGCTGATCAGTGACGCCTGTTGTAGAACCACCTGCATCCATTAAAGATGCAGCACCCCCGGCAAAAGGGACGTTAGTACTGTCAAATGGTACTAGTGTATATGACTAAACACTCTCTCAAAGAAACAAGTAGTAATGCAAGTAAGGACAGTCATAATACCAATTAAAGCCTCAAACAATTACCAAATATCAAATTAGAGATTACGATTTCGATTTTGATTACGCCCCCGGTATACCACTATTCACAATTTCGATTACGATTTCCAATACAGTCACCACCAGGTGTGTGGCATGGTGTTTGATCATGACTCGATCGGCTAGGCCATCTCATGCGATACATCAACCAAATCACAATTTCAATTACAATTTCTAATACAGTCACCCCCATGTGTGCGGCATGGCATACGATCATGACCCGATAGGCTAGGCCGTCTCATGTGAGACATCACCATTTTCTATCAATCATCTCGTTTCGTATTTCTTGCACATCTCTTCATTTCATTGGCACTAATGGTCATAATTGTGTTATTTCTATTGGCACATTGGCCGTGTTTCATATTTCACATTTCGCATTACGTGATTCGTATTTCGTGTTTTGTATTTCCTGCACACCTTTTTACTTTCAATAATCATCATGGAATTCCTATAACAAGGCATTTCTATTCAAGACATATAAGCATACATTTGAGCAAATAGGAGTCTTAGGCACATCACAATTTCTTACACAATCTTTCATTAGCTTTCATTTGAAACACAACTTGAACTCAAGGCATTTAGATATGCAACCCATACTTTAAACATATTCTCAATAGTAGTACAACAGAACAAGATCATTTGAATTACATATTGATCGCAGATGTCTGTTGACACTAGATTATTCGGGTAATCGATTCACAATGAGCAACACAGGACTTACATGGATATTGTGGGGTTCCATTTTTAAGAGAAGAGTTTAGCCAACATACCTCAGTTGAGCTTCCTTAACTCTATAATGTTCCGGAAATCTTAACAACTTCAGTCTATTTTAGAAAAGTAGATAATTGAATTAGGAAGATGACCATGGTTCTATCTTATTTGAGCACTTTATCAAGCACTAGGTGTACATTAAGGTTTCAGGGTCCTTTTATGGAGAATTCCTTCACCCCACAACCCCTTCTTTACTATTTTAGCTCTACAATCTCCCTACATCCCATGATCAATCATGCATGCAAAATAAGCCACTCCCATACCCATGAATTACCTTGCTAATTGCCTATTTATAGTTAAATTTCGAATTTAAGAGATAGGGTGTAGAATCTTATCTCTAGGATGAAGACCTAGTGTGCTTTCCTTGTTAATCCTTCCAAGATTTTGAGTAATAATTGGGGAATAAGTTATTGAGGAACTCTCTCCCTCTCTAGAGCCTTCTCTCTCACTCAAAATATCAAGTAATCCCTTCAGAAATAGTCCATAGAGTCTAAATAACGAAATGGGGTCAGGTTATAAAAACCAAAAAATAAAGCTCCAAAATGGAATATGCGGTCGCACATGTCGATACTATATTGTGTGAGTCTGATTTCGTTTGGATTTCTGATGATTAACACTTTCCCTAAAAAATTAGGGTTTACCGGATTTCTCTCTTAAACCGCTTTCAAATTGATTTGCATGTTTTCTTTCCTTATTTGTTGTTTAATTTGCTCCATTTCCTTGTGTATTTGTTCGATTTTGACTGCTATATAAACCCCCTCGTTTTCCCATTTGGAGGGGGGAGTTGGGAGAAAATCAATTTCTTTACTAAATTTTGAGGTTTTTACTACTATCTTGCCTGGTATTCTGTTTGTCCGGCTGAAAGCCAAGGCCATTAGCATCTTATTACTTAACATGTTCTTGGTGAGAGCACTGCCATGTGTTCAACAAGGCTCTTGAGAACTTTGACGCATTAAGGATTCTGGGTTTTCTGTGGAAACCTATTATTTACTGTTCTTCGCTTAATCGGTGAGTCACTATACTTTGCAATTTCATTCCTAGGCATCTATGGTTTGTATACATTTTCATTCCTGAAATTGGTCAGTTTAGTATGTTTTTCTGGATAGCTTTTGTGTGTAATTCTTTCTGCTTTCCTCAACTCTTTAGGTCTCTTTAGCCTTTTGCTTTAAGCATACTAAACCTGGTTCTATTGAGTTCTAACTAGTCAATGTGTTAGAAATTATTACTGTCTGGGACCCTTATACTTGTTATCATATTCTGGTGTTTAATTTAGTCTTTTGCTATCAATTTTGTTACTTGAATATGCCTCACTAGCATAATTTGTACTTCTTTAGTCGACTAGTTGATTGAGTGCAAAAGTATGAATATGTACCCCATTGTATGGAACAAGCCTGTTTCCCCTCATATTCTAAATTTCTGTATTGATGACTTGCCTATCTGACATATTTTGATCCTGCTCTCTATCAGTATGCCCTTTAGCATGTTTAACCCTCCCCTGCTTCACCAGTAATGGTAATCTGCTCGTCTCATGTCTAAACGCTACCCTATTACCAAATTAGCATGATCCAGATTTATAGTTAGCATAATATGAACCTAGTTAGGGTAATTAGTCTATTATGTCAATCCCAAAATACCTACATGTGTTTGCCATCACGCACTATGCTGAATCTCTTCAATGTGTGTCTTGCATGTACAATGTGTTGCAATTTGTATTGAAACCATTTTCTATCAAATATGATCTTGCTTCTATGCTAATATGTTTCCAATCTGTCTTTTGTTCATTTGATACCCTGTCTCTTCTAGTGTTTATCACAATGTCTAAATACTTATAAGCATGACCCTAAGATGCATGCTTAGCTTAATCCGAACCTCTTAGGTCTCAATTGGTTTAATGTGATGAATGATAATCTATGTATATCTTGCAAAGCTATTTTCTTCCCCAATTTCCTTCAATATGAGGCTATCTATGTGGTGCTTTGTTGTCCTGCTGAACCTACTAGCATATTTGATTAATTACTCTATATGCTCAATTTTTCTATGTCTACTTTAGGATATGAATGTATCTCCTAACTTCTGTTCAGTTTCTTACTGGAAACTTATGCTATTCTGAACACTTTATTCTTAGCCGGCTGAAAGCACATGCTACCTAGGTTCTATTATTGGCCTCCCTAGTGTGAGCACTAATCGGGTTCCAATTGAGACCATTGTGAACTCTGACACACTAGGGCTTGGTCCTTAGTTACTCCCTCAATCTCAAACTATTCCTATTCACTCTACTTCCCCCTGTTATGTGATGTGTACTTAAATTGGCTGATTTAAATGGTGTAACACTGGGTGCCATAGTTGAGTAAATTTGTTCTGGACTCCTCTATGGATCCATGAGTCATGTATTAAATGTGGCTCTTTGATGAAGGTCTGGGTATGCTGTTTAAGAGCTATTGAAGGCCCAGGCAATGCTAGGTATTTATTAGGCCTGATGTGGGCCTCTTATCACTGTTATGTAACACTGTTACTTTTACTCATTATTGGGTCTGTAATAACCTTTGTATAAATAATTGGGATGTTAGTAAAAAGGTACTGGGTAGAATTCAATATCTACATGCAAAGTGGGTAGATGACATGCCTATAGGACTTGATAATGTGTTTGCTCTATGTGTTGTTCAATTACATCAGCACTGTAGAGATCATGAAATTAGGAGAAGCGCGCACATACTACCCGTTTACCATTAAAGATGAGTTCAAATGCTACGTCTACTGCTACGTGTTTATAGACAGCATGCCTATAGGAAGTGAGCACTCTTTCAATTTGCATGACTGCTTTCAACCACATTAGAAACCTACCTATAGGAACAAATGAATTTTCCTTCAATTCACTTCAGTTATTCACTAGAAATCATGCCTATAGAATTTTGATCACTTCATTTGCTATTGTATCACATTGTTCACTAGAATCTTGTTTATAGGACTAAGTATAAATAAAACAAGCTCTAAAGTACTATACGTTAGACATCCTGCCTATAAGGAATAATTGCTCGTTATAATTGGTTAATGCTAGACCATTCAAACACTACTTCATGTACATGGTATGAATAATTCTGGGACTCTTTCCCTAGTAGATTCTGTTATACCCAACTGCGTAGATCACCTAGGCATCACACATATAGGATTGGTAATTTAAAGCTCTCAATAATTAGCTTATAATACCCGCATGATTCTGTCTATAAGCTATATCCTATATTTGAAATTACCTGCATACTTTGATAGCCTAGAAAGAATTTCTATAGGATTCTGCAGATGCCTAATTGGCATATGTGTTTGCGTGCATTTACTACTTAAGTTCGGAGGCAATCTTTAGCCCTTAACAACCATATTTGAAGTCCAATGTGTTTTGTATGTCGCCTAGTTTTATCATTTTGATCAGCCTAAGTTTAAGTCTAGAACCACCCTAAATAGAGGTCCAATGCCTCCTGGACCATAGGTATGGGACGGCTAATGCACGCATAGGGTACGACTTAGAATTGAATAAGAACGGTTTTAGGTAACAACTTTAACATAGTAATCGGGTAATAGGAGATGATAGTATGCGCCTGCTGAATAGTATTAGTAAATCCCTATTCTAAGGGAGTTACAAAGTATTATTTATGTTGCACGGGGTGATCCTTTAGGATAAAAAACTTAGGACCCCCCTATTAGAACGAAAAAATAGTTGCACCTCCCTATTCAAGATCTCTTTGTAATAAAATTCATAGATTTTGTATTCTCTTAACTTACTTGATCATATCGACTAATCCATATAATTTAAGTTTGGCCGGGACCCACAGTTGTGGACCTCAAGGAGTCCCTAACACCTTCTCTTTGAGGTAACTTGAGCCCTTACCCAATCTTTGGTGACACATAGTAGTTAAAACAGAGTTATTCGCAAATAGGTGCCCTAACGCACCTTAAAAATCGTTAGGTGGTGACTCTCCTCCTTTAATACCCATTTAAAATAGTCGTCACACGTCAAAGCCTACTTTTTACGAGAAAAACGGGGCACGACAGCATGGCGACTCTGCTGGGGATTTACGCTTAGGCTCTTACCATAGCGAATTTGGCTTATATGGATTAGTCTTCTATGATAAAACATGCTTCCCTCTTCCTTATTATTTTTCTGCTACATGCACATCCCTCCCCTATTCTCCCTTTATTTGAATTCATTGTAATACGCAAATCCATTCCCTTCTCCACCCTTCCTTGGTTAAACTGGTTATAAAATGCGTATCTCTTTTCCTATTCATATTTATTTGCTCTTAAACTTCTCTTCATTGGTTTAACATTGCTACATCATGTCTCTCCCACCCCTACTCCCTTGCTTACTTTATTATATTCCCTATATTCCACGAACTAACTTCTTCTTTTGTCTTTTTTTTTACGTCCTTTATGTTTTACCTTAATACTGCGTTTATTGCTTTCATATATTTATCATGCAAATACTTGACAATGTGTTATTATCTTTGCATAAAGCATGATCCACATCATATTCCACTCGTGCCCAACTAATACCATTGCGGCACTTGATGAGTGTCCGCGCTCTTCCAAAATTAACCTTTGAATTAGAAAGGGTTAGTTGCGGTAAACTAGTCGATCGACGGTGCAGTGGACGGTTCCGTGGCTTTCCCTCTCAAGTTGTCCACTTGAGAGTACCCTTCTAGACTCTTCTAGAAACCTCGCTCCAATATCAACTGTGTATGCATCATGTCAAACCTAGTATGGGTTAGAACGTGTCCGCGTGATAATCAACTAAGATAAGCCTTGTCCAAAGTCCAATGGGGTTTCCATAATCCCAATGGACACCATCACATTATGTGCATTACTTGGAGAAACATGCCGGTATGTTGATCATTAATGTGTAAATAGTTAAATCCCCAGGTTTGGCATAGTTCAAAACATCCCACCTTTGCTACTCGATTGGTGGAAGAACCTCTCACCTAGTGACAAGAATCATGTGAAAAGGGTCCTTCGTAATTTACCTTCCTTATTGGACATTCGGCCAAATAGGGCATTGATTGAGGCCGCCACTATGTTTTGGGATGAGAAAAGAGCTTTCTTCCACTTCGGTAACATAGAAATGACTCCTGTCTTAGAGGAAATAGGAGGCTTCTCTAGGTTGCCATGGGATAGTCCGGGTTTATTAGTACAAGAAAATCACACTCCCCAAGGTTTTTTGAAAATGATGGGTTTCAAGAAAAGTGATGTGTTACTATATTTGAAGAATTCATACATACCATTGGAATTCCTTTATGGACGTTATGGGTATAGCAAGTCATATCGCCTTCACCATGATGAACTTGCCATTACTTATTTGGGTTGGACATACCGCCGAGTTTTTGTGTTCATTGTCTGTTTCTTGGGGTTGCTAATATTTCCGAGGAAAGGGGGGAGGATCCACACTCACTTAGCCATGGTTTCAAGGACTCTAATGGAATGAATTGAGGGACATACTTACACTACCATCTCCATGATATTGGCCGAAATGTATCGCGCTTTAGATCAATGCAAAAAGGGGTATGGACACTTCGAGTGCTGTAATCTGTTGCTGCAGGTTTGATTATTAGAACATTTCCAGAGAGGTGAATATCGCCAAAGGCTTCTGCGACGACCATTGAATGTCTACATAGATTACCATCATCCAAAGAGAATGACATTTATCCCAGATATGTTTGTGTAGCCTGGAAGTGGGCCGGATGCGTTTCTTCAACAATCTGACTGATGAAAAGGTACATTGGATGTTTGAATGGTTCCTTAGTAGTGAGTTCATCATCAGATCAAGAGAAGCTACTCATCTAGTGTTGATCGGGTTAAGAGGGATCTATCCTTAAGCTCCTATAAGGGTAATGAGGCAAGCGGGGAAGAAAATAGGTTATACCTCGGGTTTCCAACATGGTCCAATACAAAACAGATTTTAAAGGGAACATCATTCCGTTCAAGTTCGAGGCGCAGCATATGTGGAATCAAAAGGTCATTGTGGAGATAAATACCGTCGAGCCATACAAGTATCATGCCAGTCATGTGTCCTCTACCCATCATGGTTGGCAGATGATATAGCGGGGGATGTCAAGCCAGGTATTAATCTGAAAATAGGTTTATAGATGACGCTGCTGAAGCATAAGTCAAATACAAGATGCTGCGCAAGAGGGTTTTCGAGTCTGAATCTAGGCATTTGGAACAACACAAAGTGGATATGGAAGCAATCAACGGGAAGGATGAGAAAGAGTCTTTCAGATTGTCAGAACACGGATAGTATTGAAGGGGGGCATTTAGCAAAGGCTTACCTATTGTTGGATATACACGACCTGAGAAATCTAATTTATGGAGTCAAGAGAGCCATGCACGTGGAAGGTCCTTCTGGGATCAAGTAGATTAGGAAATGACGTTCTTTACTTCTTTTTAGCTTAGTTTTAGATTTCGAATGTAATAAGGCAAATGCCATTAATACCTTTCTCATTATTGTAATTTTAGTAAGGATTTGGTTCATTTTCGCATTAATGAAATGACACAATTATTGGCATCCATTTCCTCCAAGTCTATGTCTCGCTTAGGCCTACCTCGGGCATAATGAAGTCCCCCAAATTAGGACACGATTCTGTTACATGATTTTGCAGAGCATGTTCAATATTGCAAGCATTCTTTCAATATCCCTTACTGACTTGGTTACCTTTTTGTTTTTCTTTTCTTTTGTTTATTCCCATTCCCCAAAGGTTGATTCATACATACTGGCATCGTCAGTATATCACACTAGATCTAGAGTTCTTCCACGTCCTCCTCCACCAAGTGATCCTAAAGGAAAAAGCAAAGGGAAATGAAAAATGGACGATTTAAGCGGTATCAAAAAAGACAATGCAGAGAACGTTGAAACTTCGGACGGTCGGAATACTTCAGCACAGAATGAATTGGTCCTACGTCTGGAACAGAAAATATTGGAGCTACAAGGGGAACTTGAGCAGGTCTGGAACTTGGCAAACCTTTCCCTCACCCTAAACATCCCCGACATTAACCAATAAA
Source organism: Nicotiana otophora (assembly GCA_000715115.1). Lineage (NCBI taxonomy): Eukaryota > Viridiplantae > Streptophyta > Magnoliopsida > Solanales > Solanaceae > Nicotiana > Nicotiana otophora. The sequence continues at coordinate 12,084 of AWOL01S0010003.1, forward strand.
ACACAAACTCCCAAAACCCGGCACTTCCCCAAAACACACAAAATCAAAATCCGCAAAATCCTCCCACATCACATCAATACGCCACACCTCCTCAGAACCACAACCCTCCACCGGTACCTACTCCTTAACAACACCATCACCACCCAACTAAATACCCACAAACAACCACATACCACACCCCTCATAATGCACCACAACCTACTCCTGACCCGCAAAACTCAACCAATGACCACCATTACGCTCAGATTCCTGTAGTCCACCAAAGCAATCCCATATATGTGAAAACTTTACCCCATACCCAACAATAGACTCTATACATACCCGAATCCGCAGAGAAGGACCTGCTCATCAAGAACATGGCGGAAGAACTCAAGAAACTTACTGGCAAAGTTCAAAGTGTCAAAGGGGAAAAATGCATTGAGGGTTTGAATTATGAAGATTTGTGTATTCAGACAGATGTAGAACTGCCAGAAGGTTACAAACCTCCTAGGTTCGAAATGTTCGATGGGAGTGGTGATCCGAAGGTGCATTTGAGAACGTATTGTGACAAGTTGGTAGGAGATGGAAAAGATGAAAGAATCCGCATGAAGATGTTCATGAGGAACCTCACCGGAGATGCCTTGTCTTGGTACATCAGTCAGAACCCAAAGAAATGGGTTAATTGGGTGAGCATGGCACTAGATTTCATGGATCGGTTCAGGTTTAACACAGAAAATGCACCAGACGTTTTCTACATTCAGAATCGCAAGAAGAAGCCAATGGAAACATTTCGCGTGTATGCTACTCGGTGGAGGTCTGAAGCTGCAAAAGTAAGGCCAACCCTGGAAGAAGAACAGATGAATAAGTTCTTCGTTAGAGCTCAGGATCCACAATGCTACGAAAGACTGATGGTTATTGAAAACCATAAATTTTCTGACATCATAAAATTGGGAGAAAGAATAGAATAAGGGATCAAAAGCGGAATGGTGACAAATTTTGAAGCACTCCAAGCCACAAATAAAGCTTTACAGTCAGGAGGTATCTCTAAGAAGAAAGAAGTAGGTGTAGTGATGGTAGCCCAAGGTCCAAAGTCTCCTCTTACATACCAAACATCCCCACCCATATATCAACGTTCACCTCCCAGATACCAACAACCTACCGACACTTACCATACTTATAATACCCAACCAGAATACTACCACTGACCACCAGCCTGCCAAAACTACCAAAAACCTAGACCACATTTTGATCGCAGACCACCCAAACAATACACCCCAGCTGTTGAACCCATAGACCAACTGTACGAGAGACTGAATGATGCCGGTTATGTCACTCCCATTCCCGCTGTTGCTATGGAAAATGCCTCCCAGTGGATTAATCCAAATAAGACATGTGCCTGTCACTCAGGCATGCAAGGTCATACTATTGATGAGTGTTGCACTTTGAAGGATAAGATTCAGACAATAATCGACACCAAAATCATACAGGCAAAGGAGGCTACACCAAATGCCTGTAACAATCCTCTCCTGGATCACAGGGGTGAAGGGGTAAACGTGATAGAGACCGATGAAGAATGGGACTTTGAGGGGTCGATTGGACTCATTCGAGAAGGGGATAATCTTGAAACATCTCCAGTCACTCTCACACCTTTCGTGGTACAAACTCAGGCGCCGATTGAAGTTGAGCTAGCCGCACCAACTCCATTTGAGGTTGAGGTAAGAACACCCTTGACCGTGATGCTGGTACCCACACCGTCTTTTAAGTCTAATGCTATACCTTGGGATTATGTTGCGGAAGCAAGAAGCAAAGGAAAGGAAAAAAATAGAAGAAACGAGTGCAGCGCAATGCATGACTAGAACTGGTAGGGTCCATACACCCGAGCATTTGGGAGGAACGAGCAAAGAAGCTGCATCTAAATTGCCTGTTATTGAGACTGGCCTGGACGACCTTTGGAGAAAGGTGAAAGCAAGAGAATATTCTGTGGTTGATCATCTGAACAAAACCCCTGCTCAAATATCCATTTTTTCACTGCTGCAAAACTCTGAGGCACATAGGAATGCCCTAATGAAGGTGTTGAATGAAGCCTATGTACCCAATAACATCACCAATGGAGAAATGGCCATCATGGTAGGGCAAGTGTTGGAAAGCCACAAGATCACTTTTCATGAAGATGAGCTTCCATCAGAAGGACTAAGTCACAACAGGGCACTGCATATCACAGTGCAGTTTGAGGACAAGTTCATTGCCAGAGTCCTGATAGATGGGGGTTCAAGTCTCAACATATGTCCACTAACTACTTTGAAAAGGATGGGTAAAGGTCTGCAGGAGATACGAGCAGGGAGTATGAATGTGAAAGCATTTGATGTGTCTCAAAGGGCCACAATTGGGGAGACCAACCTCAGCCTACAGATGGGCCTGACCTAGTTTGATGTTGAGTTTCAAGTATTGGATATATCTGCTACGTACAACCTACTGTTGTGACGACCTTGGATATATGCCGCTGGGGCTGTAGCTTCTACTCTACATCAGGCCGTGAAGTTTGAGTGTAACCATCAAGAAGTGATCATCCACGAAGACAGATGTAATCCCATTTATACCAATCAGATTGTTTCAGTCGCAGAGAATAGAAGGAAGTTGGGTGGAGAAATATACCATCGCGTTGAGCGCGTCAACGCAATTGAAAAAGACAAATGGTGGAGCATTAATATAGAAGGCATATTGGCATGGACAGGGTATGAACCTGGCAAGGGTCTCGGTAAGAATCTCCAGGGGATCACCAAACCGATATAGCTAGAGTGTTACGGCACAACATTTGGGCTTGGGTATGAATACACCTGGAATGAGTATCAAAATTGGTCGCCACCGTGGCGTGGTCCTTATTACCCTCTAGAGCAGCCAGTACCACATTTGATCCAATCGTTTCATCAAGCTGACATGATGTGGGGGTCTGAAGAAGATGAAGCTCTAGCTGGCATAAGGAAGCTATTTCTGGATGATAAAGACATGGACTGCAGTGTGATAGTCGAGGAGGAGGAGGAGGAAGACCTTATTATTCAGACAATGGAGAAGGGCGTTGTTATCAAGAATTGGACTGCTGTGCCATGAAATGCCCGTCGAGTTCCTGGGTAGCCTGGCAATTAGGATCAATTATTTTTAAAAGCAATTTTATGAGCATCTAAGACATTTTCAATATTTTGTTTAAAGCATATTTTGTTTTGAAATAATTGCTCGAGCCATCGAGCCATACTTATTTGACGTTTCCAAGATTTATCTAATGCATTGTTATTTTTAGTATTTATTATCATTCTTTATATTTTTTCTCTAAAGTATTATTATTACCTATCCTAACGAACCTACGACTGTGGCATTTAACGAGACAATGCAACATAAGGATAGTGATTCAGAGGATCTGGAAGAGGATATAATACCCGAGGAAATTGTCAGAGAAATGGAAAATTTTGAAAACAAGCCTAAGTCCAATTTGTATGAGACTGAAATCATTAATTTGGGAGACTCCGAAACAGTCAAGAAAACTCATGTAAGCATTCACCTATCGCTGTCAGTGAAAGAAGAATACATTCGGTTCTTAAAGGAGTGTAAGGATATTTTTTGCATGGTCCTATGATGATATGACTGGCTTGAGCACGTCCATAGTGGCTCATAAACTACCTACCAAGCCTATGTGTCCGCCTGTAAAGCATAAGCTCAGAAAGTTCAAACCAGATATGTGTCTGAAAATAATGGCGGAAGTTACCAAGCAAATCAAAGCTAAGGTTCTCAGAGTGGTTGAATATCCGACCTGGTTGGCTAACATTGTGCCGGTTCCAAAGAAAGATGGGAAGGTCAGAGTGTGTGTCGACTATCAGGATTTAAACAGAGCGAGTCCCAAAGATAATTTCCCTTTGCCCAATATACACATACTGATTGACAACTGTGCAAAGCATGAACTTCAATCCTTCATGGATTGCTTTGCGGGATATCATCATATCTGGATGGATGAAGAGGATGCCGAAAAGACAGCCTTCAGTACACCATAGGGAGTATATTGTTACAAAATGATGTCGTTTGGCCTAAATAATGCCGGAGCCACCTATATGAGGGCCATGACAACCATTTTCCACGACATGATACACAAGGAGATAGAGGTGTATGTGGATGACGTCATCATCAAATATAAGAGAAGCACGGTTTATATAGAAGATTTGAGGAAATTTTTTGATCCACTTCGAAGGTACAACCTGAAACTGAATCCCGCAAAATGTGCCTTCGGAGTCCCTGCTGGAAAGCTGTTAGGGCTCATCGTCAACTGGCGAGGAATTGAGCTAGACCCATCAAAGGTCAAGGCTATCCAAGATTTGCCACCTCCGAAGAACAAGAAAGATGTGATGAGTTTCTTAGGGCGTCTCAATTACATCAGCCATTTCATAGAACAATCAACTGTGATCTGTGAACCGATTTTAAAAATGTTGAAGAAAGACGTTGCAACAAGTTGGACTGAAGAATGCCAGAAAGCCTTTTGACTAGATCAAAGAATATTTATCCAAACCACCTGTTATGCTCCCACCAGAACCTGGGAGACCTCTGCTACTCTATTTATCTGTACTAGATGGGGCTTTTGGTTGTGTCTTGGGACAACACGACGAGATGGGAAGAAAGGAACAAGCCATATACTATATGAGCAAGAAGTTCACACCCTACGAAGCACGATATTCTTTGTTGGAACGCACTTGCTGCCCTTTGACATGGATAGCTCAAACGTTAAGGCATTACTTCTGTGCCTGTACCACATATCTCATATCAAGGATGGAACCGTTAAAATACATCTTCCAGAAACCCATGCCCACGGGGAAGTTAGCAAAATGGTAGATATTACTAAGTGAGTTTGACATCCTCTATGTAACTCAGAAGGCTGTCAAGGGGTAAGCGTTGGTGGATCATTTGGTAGAAAATCCTATAGATGGAGAGTACAAACCACTGAAAACGTATTTTCCCGACGAAGAGGTATCATTCGTAGGAGAAGATATCACCGAAACCTATGATGGTTGGAGAATGTTCTTCGATGGACCTGCAAATTGCAAAGGAGTGGGTATTGGAACAGTTTTAGTATTAGAGACAGTTCAACACTATCAAGTATCCACAAAGCTCAGATTTCCACGTACCAACAATATGACAGAATATGAGGCTTGCATCTTGGGACTCAAGTCGGCCATTGACATGAACGTTCAAGAATTGCAGGTAATTGGTGACTCGGACCTTTTGGTACATCAGGTTCTAGGAGAATGGGCTACAAAGAAAATCAAAATACTGTCGTATTTGTACTATGTACAAGAATTGATGAAGAGATTCACAAAGATAGAGTTCAAACATGTTCCGAGAATCCAGAATGAGTTCGCAGATGCATTGGCTACTCTATCTTCCATGATACAACACCCAGACAAGAATTTCATCGACCCTATCCCGCTAGGGATTCCGAACCAGCTAGCTTATTGTGCTCACATTGAAGAAACAATTAATGGGAATCCATGGTTCCATGACATCAAAGAATATTTTCAAAAAGGAGAATACCCGGAGCACGCAAATCATACTCAGAAACGAACACTCTGAAGGCTATCCAGCCATTTCTTCCAAAGTGAAGGAATTCTGTACAGAAGGGCTCCAGATCTGGGTTTATTACGGTGCGTCGATGCCAAGACATCCAAATTGCTCGAAGAGATACATGCTAGAACTTGTGGACCACACATGAATGGTTTCGTCTTAGCTAAGAAGATATTAAGAGCAGTATATTTTTGGATGACTATATCAAGTATGTCCGAAAGTGTCATTAATGCCAAGTACATGCTGATATGATACGAGTACCACCCAATGAACTCAATGCAACAAGTGCACCTTGGCCTTTCTCTGCTTGGCGTATGGATGTCATCGGTCCAATCGAACTCGCCGCTTCAAATGGGCACAGGTTCATTCTAGTGCTCATAGACTATTTCACAAAATGGGTTGAAGCCGCATCTTACAAGGTTGTAACTAAGAAGGTCATAGCTGATTTCGTTAGGGATCGTATTGTTTGTCGATTCGGGATACCTGAGTCAATCATCACCGACAATGCCGCCAATCTTAACAGTGATTTGATGAGAATCATGTGTGAAACCTTCAAGATCAAGCATAAGAATTCAACAACATACAGGCCACAAATGAATAGAGTTGTTGAAGCCGCCAATAAGAACATCAAGAAGATACTAAAGAAGATGGTAGATAATCACAAACAATGGCACAAGAAGTTACCATTTTCCCTTCTTGGATATCGTACCACGGTTCGCACATCAACTGGGGCAACTCTTTATTTGCTGGNAAACCAGCCAGCTTATTGTGCTCACGTTGAAGAAACAATTGATGGGAATCCATGGTTCCATGACATCAAAGAATATTTTGAAAAAAGGGAATACCCGGAGCACGCAAATCATACTCAGAAATGAACACTCTGAAGGCTATCCAGGCATTTCTTCCAAAGCAAAGGAATTCTGTACAGAAGGACTCCAGATCTGGGTTTATTACGGTGCATCGACGCCAAGACATCCATATTGCTCGAAGAGATACATGCTAGAACTTGTGGACCACACATGAATGGTTTCATCTTAGCTAAAAAGATATTAAGAGCAGGATATTTTTTGATGACTATATCAAGTATGTCCAAAAGTGTTATTAATGCCAAGTACATGCTGATATGATACGAGTACCACCCAATGAACTCAATGCAACAAGTGCACCTTGGCCTTTCTCTGCTTGGCGTATGGATGTCATCGGTCCAATCGAACTCGCCGCTTCAAATGGGCACAGGTTCATTCTAGTGCTCATAGACTATTTCACAAAATGGGTTGAAGCCGCATCTTACAAGGTTGTAACTAAGAAGGTCATAGCTGATTTCGTTAGGGATCGTATTGTTTGTCGATTCGGGATACCTGAGTCAATCATCACCGACAATGCCGCCAATCTTAACAGTGATTTGATGAGAATCATGTGTGAAACCTTCAAGATCAAGCATAAGAATTCAACAACATACAGGCCACAAATGAATAGAGTTGTTGAAGCCGCCAATAAGAACATCAAGAAGATACTAAAGAAGATGGTAGATAATCACAAACAATGGCACAAGAAGTTACCATTTTCCCTTCTTGGATATCGTACCACGGTTCGCACATCAACTGGGGCAACTCTTTATTTGCTGGTCTATGGTACTGAAGCCGTCATTCCTGCCAAAGTAGAAATTCCTTCTTTGCGAATCATAGAACAGGCTGGACTCAATGATGCAGAATGGATACGAAGTCATTATGAGCAACTGGCTCTCATTGACGGGAAAGGAATGAACGCAGTATGTCACAGTCAACTTTACCAGGACAGAATGTCTAGAGCTTTCAATAAAAGGGTCAGGCCTAGACAATTCACACCAGGGCAGTTGGTGCTAAAGCGGATCTTCCCACATCAAGATGAAGCTAAAGGGAAATGTTTACCCAATTGGTAAGGGCCATATATAGTTCACAGAGTACTAATAGGAGGAGCGCTCATACTTGCAGAAATGGACAGACGAAGTTGGCCAAAGACTATCAACTCAGACGCAGTCAAGAGATACTATGTTTAGATTGCTTATATTTTTTCATTCGATGTAACTGAACTATGCTTGACCTGATTCCCGTTTAAGAGGGGATACGTAGGCAGCCCTGTGGGTTCGGTCACATCTTAATAAAATCTTAATCTTTCCATGATTAGAAAACTAGGGTAGAATTTTGAGGAGGACCCTCAAAATTCTAAAGCAAGTTCAGCCGATATCATCATACATGGAACATCCAAAGTATTGGATTTAAACTGGGGCAGAATTTTGAGGGGGTCCCTCAAAATTCTAAAGCAAGTAAGTCGCAATGTCTCTAAAATATGTCACAGTTACCGGTTCATCTAAAGTATTTGAAATCGCATACTACTACATTTCAAATAATTATATTTATCAAATGCATGCATTTTGTTTGAAAACTTTATTTCTATAACAGCCAGATGCTACCCAGGGTAACCCAAACGGGACCTCAAGACAAGAACAAAAGCAAAGTGAGAGGGCGAAAGCACGGACCAACTTCCCTGCAAACTCACGATTTTTCTTTGGATGCAAGAACAGTGAACATAACAGGAATATGCGCAAATACATACACACATCAGAATCACTACCTTCACAATGACAAAGTTGCCAAACGCAAACACATCTTCAGCTAAGAAACACTCTGCTTTCTCACTATCACTCATTCTTTTCTCGCATGAGGCTAAGCCCTGCCTCCATAAACCGCATAAGGCTAAGCATGGACTTTCTTTACATGAGACTAAGCATTGTCTCCTATTTGCATGAGGCTAAGCCCTGCCTCCTTAAACCGCATAAGGCTAAGCATTGCCTTTCTTTGCATGAGACTAAGCATTGTCTTCTATTTGCATGAGGCTAAGTATTGCCTCCTTAACTGCATAAGGCTAAGCACTGCCTTTTTTTGCATGAGACTAAGCATTGTCTCCTATTTGCATGAGGCTAAGCATTGCCTCCTTAACTGCATATGGCAAATCACTTCCTTTCTTTGCACGAGAGTAAGCATCGGCTCCTATTTGCATGAGGCAAAGCACTGCCTCCTTAACTGCATAAGGCTAAGCACTGCCTCTCTTTGCATGAGACTAAGGATTGTCTCCTATTTCCATGAGGCAGCGCCCTGCCTCTCTATTTGCATGAGGCTAAGACCTGCCTCCTTAATTGCATAAGGGTAAGCACTGCCTTTCCTGCATAAAGCTAAGCACTGCTTCCCTTACTTGTATGAGACTAAGCATTGTCTCCTCATCCTGAGGCTAAGCACAACCTCCCTAATTCCACAAGGCTAAGCACAACCTTTTCCTTATGATTAAATGCTATCTCCATTACGCCATCTAAGACCTAGCATTATCCTCTACTCACCCAGGTCTAAGCATTGCCCTCATCTTACACAAGACTAAGCTTTGTCTTGTCTCATCTTCACATACGACCAAACATCATATTTTGCATTTCATGGGCTGAAATATCGCCATTCTATCAGAAGGCGCCATGGTCTGAAGGCATCACCCTCATAGCCGGAAGACACCATTCCATGGCCCGAGGATCTCTTAAAAGTGCACATCATTATTCAAAGGCGTTATGGTTCGAAGGCACCATTCTCATGGCCCGAGGACATCATTTCATGGCTTGCGAATCCCTTATCACACGACTCATGGACCAGGACGTCATGGTGTACGGACACCATCCTCACTATCCAAAGACAACCTTTATGGCCCGAAGGGAATCGGCCTCATGTTTAAATTCTCGCCATAATCTATATACTTGCGTGCATCATGTTTTAAGATTCGCAGGTAACGTGGGAAGTAAGCGTTCTCTTAACAGGAGCAATCTTCGCTCCGTTTTCTGTTCACAACATTCACATGCTGCAATTATTTTAAGCGTAACCAACCTCCATCAGTTACCCACTTTTACTTGATAACCGTGCAAATACTCGCTTTGAGATACACTCGTAACGTTTCAAATTCCGTATAAACTCATCTGATACTTTCCTACCTAAAAAAGAACCCTTTCTGAGGCATACGATCATTCATATAACAACTTCGTCGGTTTCGTTCATTGTTGGATCTAGAACTACACACGGCCTGATTCCCGTAACACCAGGGATATGTGGGCAACTCAAGAACTAGGGTTCAGCCTCCATTTTATAAATCACCTCATTCGGTCAAAATCGGTCATCATTTTCTTTACCCGACAACTCTTTCATCATTCCAGGGTAAAGAGGGGCAGTTCTTGATTCCCAATTTTTCCCTCATATTTTTCAAAATATATACATGCCTTCAAAATAGAATTTTTATGCATCATTAATTAGTTTACAAATCTATACAAGCATTTCCTACAATGTTTCCAAATTGCTCGAAGAGATACATGCTAGAACTTGTGGACCACACATGAATGGTTTCATCTTAGCTAAGAAGATATTAAGAGCAGGATATTTTTGGATGACTATATCAAGTATGTCCAAAAGTGTTATTAATGCCAAGTACATGTTGATATGATACGAGTGCCACCCAATGAACTCAATGCAACAAGTGCACCTTGGCCTTTCTCTGCTTGGGGGATGGTTGTCATCGGTCCAATCGACCTCGCCCCTTCAAATGGGCACAGGTTCATTCTAGTGCTCATAGACTATTTCACAAAATGGGTTGAAGCCACATCTTACAAGGTTGTAACTAAGAAGGTCGTAGCAGATTTCGTTAGGGATCATATTGTCTGTCGATTCGGGGTACCAGAGTCAATCATCACCGACAACGCCGCCAATCTTAACAGTGATTTGATGAGAATCATGTCTGAAACCTTCAAAATCAAGCATAGGCATTCCCCAACATACAGGCCACAAATGAATAGAGCTGTGGAAGCCGCCAATAAGAACATCAAGAAGATACTAAGGAAGAAGGTAGATAATCACAAACAATGCAACAAGAAGTTACCATTTGCCCTGCTTGGATATCGTACCACTGTTCGCACATCAACTGGGGCAACCCCTTTATTTGCTGGTCTATGGTACTGAAGTCGTCATTCCCGCCAAAGTAGAAATTCCTTCTTTGAGAATCATACAAGAGGCTGGACTCAATAATGTAGAATGGATACGAAGTCATTATGAGCAACTGGCTCTCATTGACGGGAAAGGAATGAATGCAGTATGTCACGGTCAACTTTACCAGAACAGAATGTCCAAAGCTTTCAATAAAAGGGTCAGGCCTAGACAATTCACACCAGGGCAGTTGGTGCTAAAGCGGATCTTCCCACATCACGATGAAGCCAAAGGGAAATTTTCACCCAATTGGCAAGGGCCCTATATAGTTCACGGAGTACTAACAGGAGGAGCGCTCATACTTGCAGAAATGGACAGACAAATTTGGCCAAAACCTATCAACTCAGACGCAGTCAAGAGATACTATGTTTAGATTCTTTACATATTTCCATTAGATGTAACTGAACTACGCTTGACCTGATTCCCGTTTAAGAGGGGATACGTAGGCAGCCCTGTGGGTTCGGTCACATCTTAATAAAATCTTAATCTTTCCATGAGTAGAAAACTGGGGCAGAATTTTTAGGAGGACCCTCAAATTTCTAAAGCAAGTTCAGCCGACATCGTCATACATGGAACATCCAAAGTATTGCATTTAAACTGGGGAAGAATTTTGAGGGGGGCCTTCAAAATTCTAAAGCAAGGAAGTCGCAACGTCTTTAAAATATGTCACAGTTAGTGGTTCATCTAAAGTATTTGAAATCGCATACTACTACATTTCAAATAACTATATTTATCAAATGCATGCATATTGTTTGAAAACTTTGTTTCTATAACAGCCAGATGCTACCCAGGGTAACTCAAACGGGACCTCAAGACAAGAACAAAAGCAAAGTGAGAGGGCGAAAGAACGGACCAACTTCCCTGCAAACTCACGATTTTGTTTTGGATGCAGGCACAGTGAAAATAACAGGAATATGCGCAAATACATACACACATCAGAATCACTACCTTCACAACGACAAAGTTGCCAAACGCAAACACAGCTTCAGCTAAGAAACACTCTGCTTTCTCACTATCACTCATTGTTTTCTCTTATGAGGCTAAGCCCTGCCTCCATAAACTACATAAGGCTAAGCATTGACTTTCTTTACATGAGACTAAGTATTGTCTCCTATTTGTATGAGGCTAAGCCCTGCCCCCTTAAACCGCATAAGGCTAAGCATTGCCTTTCTTTTCATGAGACTAAGCATTGTCTTCTATTTGCATAAGGCTAAGTATTGCCTCCTTAACTGCATAACGCTAAACACTGCCTTTCTTTGCATAAGACTAATCATTGTCTCCTATTTGCATGAGGCTAAGCATTGCCTCCTTAACTGCATAAGGCTAAGCACTGCCTTTCTTTGCATGAGACTAAGCATTGTCTCCTATTTGCATGAGGCTAAGCATTGCCTCCTTAACTGCATATGGCTAAACACTTCCTTTCTTTGAACGAGAGTAAGCATCGTCTCCTATTTGCATGAGTCTAAGCACTGCCTCCTTAACTGCATAAGGCTAAGCACTGCCTTTCTTTGCATGAGACTAAGGATTGTCTCCTATTTTCATGANCTATTTCACAAAATGGGTTGAAGCCACATCTTACAAGGTTGTAACTAAGAAGGTCGTAGCAGATTTCGTTAGGGATCATATTGTCTGTCGATTCGGGGTACC
>AWOL01S0010007.1:0-12998 GCA_000715115.1 Nicotiana otophora
TTTAGGAATAATTCCACTTCTTTCTTCCCTTATCGTGCGACATTAATTTAGCTCGAAACATATACCACATATTCCTTTGTATCCACTCGTGTATGACATTGCGCACTCGGTATCAATTGTGCGTCGATGGTTCGTGATGCTGCAAATGGACTACGAGGGAGCCAGAGATGCTCAAATATTACCTCAATGTGTGGTTGACTAATACAATCTGTGAAGGTTAATATTATGGATCATCGGACGTGGTGAACTATGACTTCACGCCAAGTGGGAGAGTTCACTATTAATGGATGGATTGCGGGGTCATGTGTTATATCAGTTTTGGCCTGAAATGTATATATGTGGTCTGAAAGGTCCCCCAAAATTTACATATATTTAAGGCCTGAGATTTTGTAGAGGATAAGGTTGGGACTTACGATATGTCCGCCTACTTAATAATCCTATACTTCAGTACCAAAGGAGTTAGAGAAATAACTTTAAATTTACAGAAGGTCTACTCAGCGTGGACGTCATGGTTGTGGATTTTGGGGTGCTTCGGAGGAAGTTCAGTGGTTGATGAGATTCTGGACTATGTAGTTCGTGCCAAGATTTGCCTGTATGGAGCTCTACTTTTGTGATCGTTGTGTATAAATAGGGGTAAGGGTTACCTCTGAGAAGAATCAAAGAGTATGTCAAGAAATAGGTTAGCTCAACAATGTTGAATCAGCATAACAAAAGAAAAAATTGGCCTTGGGAGAGGTAATTCTCCACAGGTGTCTGTGGCAAGCCTATGGACAGGGCAGGCCAGCCAATGCAACACCGCCCACTTGGCTTAGTTCTCAGAAATGCTTTTGAAAGAGTTTGGTCCCGGACTCTCCGTAATACGTGGCGCATAGGGTTTGAACGGTTGCATCATGTCACCATGACGGTGTCATAATATGCCATCATGTTTAATAAGTTAGCCCGTCATATTTCTACTTTTCTTCCTACATCCAGAGAGCGAGTCCACAGACTCATTAAAGGACTCAATTATAATCGTAAAATTTTGTACGACTTGGGAGCTACAGGCTGATACTTCATTTTCGCTAGTGGTAGAAACTGCCAAGATATTAGAACATGTTCGTGGTGAGGAAAAAGAAAACTAAGGAGACCAAGACGTCTCAAGGTTCTGGGGATTATGGGGATTCTACTCTGCAAGTATAAATCATTATGGCGGGGGCTCGGGCAGTCGGCCAACCCAGTCTGCACATCAGATTACTTGGGGTGCTCCAGTAAGTTCTTTTAATGCACCACCGACATGAGTTTCCTACAATGGTTATTCTAGTTATTTGGCACAGACTCAATATGAGCAGCCAAACCCGCAAAGGGGTTGTTATGAATACAGTGATACTAGGCATATCATGAGAAAATTGTCCCAAACTTGGGAGAGATATATTTCATCAAAGCACTCAGGCTACGTGCCCCATTGCAGTTACTACACCACCCACACGACCAGTTAGGGGTGGAGGACAGGCGGGTAGAAAGCGTCCAAGAGGTGGAGACCCAGCCGTTGATATATTTGTTTTATGGTATGGCGGAGGTCGCTACATCAGATGGTGTCATTAGAGGTACGACCTCGAATTAATAAAAAGGAATAATTTCCTTACTTTGATTCGGTTCTGAGTATCAAAACGAGTCCTCCTATTGTGCTCCACTTACGAGTGAGCTTCGTAATTCTATAATCTACTTATATGTTTACTCCCGTTGGGAGATTCTATAGAGATAACTACGCCTATCATTCTATGTTGGTCTCTAATAAGAGCTGTGAGGCTAAATGTGGCTTTCTGTTAATCACTTCGGTAAGTTTTGATGTAATTTACTGATAATTAATTATAAATTGTGAATTATATGCCCTACCAGTGTGTGGTTCATTATGTGTTCTCATTTGGTGTAACCGAAATTATTTAAAAGGAGAAAATAGAAATTTTCGATTGGCACGATGTGCATATTACTTGTGATTCAGAACTGAGGACGAGATCCTCATAGTTTAATATAAAGTGATATGTTTAAACCGGGCTACGAGTTGGGGTGGAAGTTATATAAGGACGAGATCCTTGTGAGGAATATTCTTGTGTTTAAGTTCTCCCTAGTGAAATTAAATTTGTACTATAGTAATAATAGGGAGTCATGCTTGTTAGGCTTATTTGAAAATTCTTATATGAAATTCTCTGTGCATACTTTCCAAATTCGTGTTGTAATTATTGAATTTTAACCTACGAGGTAGGTGCCCGCCCAGGTGACGTTAAATGTGACTCGTTAATTCGAGTACATAATTATGAGGTCTTCATGCCTCGCATCTCGTTATCAGTATTGTAAGGGTTTGAAACGAGATTTTTGTTAACATGAAGTTAATTGACAATTTTGTAATTGATTATGAACAACTATTAAGATTAGATTGACCCAGAAGGGTGCTCCGTTAAGGTGGACCGAAGAGTGTGAGGAGAGCTTTCAGAAGCTCAGGACCACTTTGACTACATCGCTAGTATTGGTATTACCCACAGGTTCAGGATCTTACACGGTGTATTGTGATGCATCTCGTATTGAACTTGGTGCAATATTAATGCAAGATGGCATTGTGATTGCTTATGCATCGCGGTAGTTGAAAGTCCATGAGAAGAATTATCCGGTTCATGACTTAGAATTGGCAGCCATTCTTCATGTGCTGAAGATTTTGAGACATTACCTCTACGGTGTGTCATGTAAAGTATTCACAGATCATCGTAGTCTACAGTATCTATTCCGACAAAAAGATGTTAATTTGAGGTAGAGAAGATGATTGGAGGTGTTAAAAGATTATGATATCACCATTTTGTATCACCCTGGAAAGGCCGATGTGGTGACCGGTGCTTTGAGTAGAAAGGATGTGAGTATGGGCAGCCTTGCGTATATTCCAGTTGGTGAGAGGCCGCTAGTTGCAGATGTTCACACTTTGGCCAATCAGTTTGTGAGGTTGGATGTTTCAGAGCCCAGTCGGTTTCTAGCTTGTACAGTCGCTCGGTCATCTTTATATAAGCATATCAGAGAGCGATAGTATGATGATCCTCATTTGCCTGTCCTCAAGAACACGGTGCGAAACAGTGGTGCCAAGTAGGTTATTGTAGGAGATGATGGAGTTTTGCAAATGCACGGTCGTATATGGGTTCCTAATATGGATGGGCTTTGTGAATTAATTCTTGAAGAGGCCCATAGTTCCCAGTATTCTATTCATCCGGGTACCACCAAAATGTATCAACATTTGCGGCAACGTTATTAGTAGAGGCGAATGAAGAAGGATATAGTTGCATTTGTAGCTCGGTGTCTAAATTGTCAACAAGTCAAGTACGAGCATTAGAGACCTGGTGGTTGGCGTCAGAAGTTAGAAATTTCTGAGTGGAAGTAGGAGCGTATCACTATGGATTTTGACGCAGTATGGGTTATTGTGGACAGGTTGACCAAGTCGGCACATTTTATTCCAGTGGCAGTTACCTCTTCTACAGAGCGGTTAGTTGAAATTTACATTCGTCAGATTGGCGGCCTTCACGGTGTGCCCGTGTCTATCATTTCTGATCGAGGTACGTAGTTCACCTCACACTTTTGGAGGGCTGTACAGTATGAGTTAGGCACGCGGGTTGAGTTAAGTACAACATTTCATCCACAGACAGACGTACAGTCAGAACACACTATTCAGATATTGGAAGATATGCTCCGCGCTTGTGTTATAGACTTTGGAGGTTCTTGGGATCAATTCTTTCCACTTGCGGAGTTTGCTTATAATAATAGCTACCAGTCGAGCATTCAGATGGCTCCATATGAGGCATTGTACGGAAGGTGATGGCGCGATGCCGATTGCCAGTTGGCTGGTTTGAACCGAGAGAGGCTCGGTTGTTGGGTACCGATTTGGTATAGGATTCCTTGGATAATGTCAAAATTATTCAGGATCAACTTCGCACAGCTCAGTCTATGCAAAAGAGTTATGCTGATTGTAAGGTTCGTGATATTGCATTCATGGTTGGAAAAAGAGTATTGCTCCGGGTTTCACCTATGAGAGGTGTAATGAGGTTCGGAAAGAAGTGCAAGTTGAGCCCTAGGTATATAGGACCCTTCGAAATTCTTGAAAGGATAGGAGAAGTAGCCTACAGGCTTGCATTACCACCTAGTTTAGCAGCGGTTCATTTGGTGTTCCATGTATCTATACTCCGGAAATATCAAGGTGATCCGTCCCATGTGTTAGATTTTAGCTCAGTCCAATTGGATAAGGATTTGATTTACGAAGAGGAGTCAGTAGCTATTCTAGCCCGGCAGGTACGATAGAGGAGGTCTAAGAGTTAGCCTTCAGTTCAGGTTCAATGGAGGGGTCAGCCGGTAGGAGCAGCTACCTGGGAGTCCGAGTCAGACATACGGAGTAAATATCCACACCTTTTAACCAACTCATGTACATTTCTAATTCCGTTCTAGGACAAACGTTTGTTTTAGAGGTGGAGAATGTGATGATCCAAAATGTCATCTTTATATTTAATAGTTAATTCGGTGTTCTAAGACCTGGAAAAGAACTATTTATCATCCCTCAACTTGCGTGTGCAGTCCGTATAATTTCTCGGAAAGTTTTTATGTGAAAAATAGTTTAAAATGTGAAATAGAGCTTTAAAACTCAACTAAGTTGACTTCGGTCAATGTGTTTAGAAAATGAACCCGGATCAGTATTTTTACAGTTTTGATAGGCCCGTATCATAATTTGGGACTTGGGCGTATGCCCGAAATTTAAATTGGAGCTCCCTGGCTCAAGTTATGGCCATTTGACGGAAACTAGAAATTTAAAGCCTAAGGATTTTCAAAGTTTGACCACAGATTTGACTTTTTGATATCGGGGTCGGATTTTGATTCCGGAAGTTTGAGTAGGTCTGTTATGTCATTTATGACTAGTGTGCAAAATTTGAGGTCAATCGGACTTGATTTGATAGGTTTCGGCGTCGATGTAGAAGTTGAAATTTCTTACTTTCATTAAACTTGAATTGGGGGTATGATTCGTGGTTTTAGTTATTGTTTGATGTGATTTGAGGTTTCGACTAAGTCTGTAATATGTTTTGAGACTTGTTGGTATGTTGGGACGGGGTCCCAAGTGGCTCGGGTGAGTTTCGGGGTGATTTCAGACCATTTCTAGGCCATCTTTAGTTGCTGGTTTTTGGCCACAGAGGTATGCATCGCAATCACGGACAAACGGTCGCGATCGCGAAGACCATTTGTCATTTCGAGTTGTGTACAAAATGTTATGGTAGATACACTATAGGCTATCTGGGAAGAGTTTGGAAATCTCTGTTGCACATGGCCGACTTTGGAAGCTTATATCTTGCAATTTATAAGGAATTGGGAGATGAACAACAAAGTTATAGCCCTTTGTGTCTAATTTTCAGAAAGTTAAACCAATTGCAATTTGGAGTTTTGTTCAAAATGTTATGACTACTATACTAGAGACTGTCTAGAAGAGCTGCGCACTTGTTCTTCGCGATTGCGAAAGGCAAATTTTGGGCTGAGAAAAGTTGTGCTTCGCGATCGCGAAACACTTTCCACGATCACGAAGGGTAAATACCTGGGCAGTAGCTATATTTCGAGGTTTCATCCATTTTTAACATATTTGGAGCTATGGAGCTCGGATTGAAGCGAATTTGAGGCAATTTTCACCATATGGATTGGGGTAAGTGTTCTATGTCCTAAAGTATTTATAATATTTCATGAATCTATGATTGTATTCATCGTTTATTTCGGATTTAGATGGAAGAAATTGGAATTTTTGTAAAACTTTCCAAAAACGAAAATTTAAGATTTGAAGGTCCATTTGACATAGGAATTTAATAATTTTTGTATGGTTGAACTCGTATCGGAACGGGTGTTCAGATTTCGTAAGGTTTTCCGAGATTCGAGATGTGGGTCCAACTGTCAATTTTTTAGATGAATTTCGAATTTTAATCCGGAAAATTAGTAAATTCATATGGAATTAATTCCTGCGATTTGTATTGAGTATATTGAATTGTTTGTGACTGGGTTTGAGGATTTAGGACACGAATTCGCGAGGCAAAGGTTTATTGGATTCTTGAACTTGGTTGCAAAGCGAGGTAAGTATCGTGGTTAACCTTGACTTGAGGGAATAGAATCCTTAAATTATTTGTTATGTGATATGCATGTGAATGATGTATAGGCAAGGTGACGAGTGTCTATACGTCGTCAAATTAATTGTTTGCATAATTACTTGAAAAATCATAAATCGTTTTAAATTATGAATTAATTATTATATTAATTGTCAAATAATTGTTACATGCTTATTTGACTTATGTGTCTTAATTTCTATTTGACATTTAGCATACTAATATTAAATTGTCTATTTTCTCCATGATATCCACAATTAATTGCTAATTGTCATTGTTTGTTCATAAATAAATGTTACTTATTATGTGCATTGATGCTTAATAGTTTCTCATTGAACGTGGTATTTATTGGAGTAATTTGTATTATATTTATGAGTTGTTAAATATATTAGGGGATCGGGTTGCACGCCGCAACGGAAATGAAAGTAAATATATTGGGGGATCGGGTTGCATGCCGCAACAGACTTATTTAAAGTTTATATTGGGGGAGCGGTTGCACTCCACAACAGAATTGAGTATAAATATATTGTGGGATCGGGTTGCACGCCGCAACGGAAATTGATGGTAATAATAATTGGTTATGACTGCTAAGTTCGCTTCAACTGTTAAAATGAGTTACCTGATTTATTTTTATTATTATTGTTATTACTATTATTGCGTACAGGTTAATGTAAGTGACCCGCCTTAGTCTCGTCACTACTTGGTCGAGGTTAGGCTTGGAACTTACCAGTATATGGGGTCGGTTGTACTGATACTATACTCTGCACTGTAGATTTGCTCAGATACAGTTACCAGTGGAGACTTGAGGTATAACTGCACATCATTCGCAATTCTGAAGTCTCCTTCTATCTTATCTCAGCTGTGTATTATATTTCAAACAGCTTGAATTTTATTCAGACCTTTATTTGTATTATTCTAAAAGCTCGTGCACTTGTGACTCCAATTCTAGGATGGTATTTAGATATATCGATTATTATGGATTATTCACTTTATTTCAGACTTTATTTCCGCATTTATTTTCTTGTTATTAATTAATTTAAAATTTTGTTAAAATGGCTAATTATATTCTAATGTTGGCTTGCCTAGCAAGTGAAATGTTAGGCGTCATCACGGTCCCGAAGGTGAGAATTGCGGGTCATGACAATAATCCTCACATTCCTGTTTTTTGGCAGTCTTCTTTCTCTTTGATTTGCTCTTTTTTCCTTCTATTTTTTTCTCCTCCATTCTCCTTTCCTTCCTTATTCTAATTTTCTCCTTCTGTTCATCTAAACGATGAACACTAGCCAACTTAGTCATATACTGATCAAAAATTAAATTTGTTACTGCACATCTTGATTTTGAATAATTTGGAAGGAGATAGCAATATGTTTTGCGCAATAAATATATGCCCACTTCAATATGCTGCAAATGAACAACAACAAAAGAAAATATGTGAAATAAAAAACTTCGGCATGCATAAGTATGAAGTTTAGATAAAACCCATTACAAAACTACAAACAGCATGACAAAAACTTAAGCATATTCAGTATGAAGTATTGGAAAATAACCTAAAAACATAGCATGTTTGATTTAAAGTTTAGAAAAAAAACAAGGGACTGCATGTCAAAAATTTCAGCAAGTTTAGTCTGAAGTTTTAGCAAATAAGCTAAACAACTTCAACAATTTTACCATGCATAAAAGTGAAGTTTACCAAATTATAGTACAAAAACTTTAAAACAAAAATAAGCTGAAGTTTTGGGAAATACAGTTGAAAACCAATTCAAAAAATAAACTTAATAACTTACTTCATCTGAAAGATCAGAGGTAGGATCCACAAGCTCGGTAGAGAATGACTTTGGAATATCAATTCCAGCTAATCTGAATGGCTTGGAATTATATTCACTGCATCCGTCTTCAACCAGTCTGTAAATCTTTGCATCAATGCAGTGTCTTGATTAATATAATGGAAGAGACACCTTTGTGTAGTCTTTCCTACTTTCTAATCTTGCCCCCTTCGCTTTTGTTTAGGAATGACGTAAAGAGATTTCAACCAAATACTCTCCATACAAATCATTTTCCCTATTTTATCTGGTTTTCTTTTTGCTTGCTCTTCCTACTGTTCTGTCACAACTAACTGTTACGGTTCAGCAGCAGGGGAAAAATCCACAGCCATGGTGGCAGATACTTGACCAACTCCCTGCTGTTCACGATGTTCTTGTCTCTCTTCACCAACAACAATAGCAGCAAAATTACCTTCTGAACCAGTCCCTTCTGTACTACCCAACGAAAATGAACATAACTTGAAGTTGAGGATATCACTGGTGTCACTCATAACATTAGGAGAACTGGACATCTTCCTTCTCTTAGGATTTGGAAGAAGTTGTGATGCATTAGATGAGATTTGCAAAAGCAAGGAAAATATATACATAAAATACAACTGATATAAAATACACATTAGGCAAAAAAATACCTTGTAATCGAATTGCAGAAAATAAGTACCTGGTCTAAGTGTTGCGACACAGATAGTGTTTGCATTCCAACGGATCCACTTCCATTACCTTCAGATACGTCTATATCTTCATGCAAAAAAAGAATATACTCAATAATACTGGCTAAATTTTAAAAATAATACAAACACACTTCACACCTGTCTGTGAGCCAACATGTGTGAATAGATGTATTTCTCCTTTTTCATATAGCCGAATGATCTCACCAATTTATTTTTCAACTGCATTGAGTCTTTCTGAATAATCATCAAAAATCATAAAAAAGAAAAAGAAAGAATGTAAAATTTCAAACTGAAAATATATAATTGGATCAAATGTAATAAATTTGTGATCTATAGAATACCTTGACGTTTGTCCTCCACTGCAGTTTCGCCAGACTGCATGCCTTTGTCAATCTCAGCAGCTCCAGCTTCATTCAATTGTGCAGCAACGACGTCGAGGAGCATTTGAGTATTCTCTGAAAGGATTTTCTCAACTCTATCTTCGTGCAATGCAGCATCATCAGAGAGTTTTTGAGTTGTATCAATTGAAGCACCACTATTTTCAACTTTTACTGCATATTCATAAAAAGCGGGGAGAGATCAATGATATATATATATATGTGTGTGTGTGTGTGTGTGTGTGTGTAACATAGAAAATATTTATACCTGTAGTGAAAACTTCTTGTGTCTCGACACCTAAAATTTCTTGGCAAATAGCTATTGCGTCCGCAAACGGATTTCCATTCCCAATAGTGGTACACACATTACTCAGTGTCAGTTCTTCAGTACCAACAATTTCATGATCTCCATCGCCACACATATTGCCTTGTGCAAAATCAGTACCCAAAGCACAACTAAGTGCATGTTTTTCAGTATCGACAACTTCATCAGCTGCACCTATCTTGCTTCCTACATTCTCGGTTGATAATTGTTCATCATATCCATCTTTGCTTAGTCTATCAACACTTCCTCTTCAACTTGTTGTTCAACACGTTGAACTTCCTAGAATACTTGAACATCGCCTTCAAGAGCCGTTTCCTCACCTGTTACTTTTTCATCTGTGACTTTATGCAGTGGATCATGAGAAGCATTAATATCCAATAGAGGTTCGAACGAGTCGTTCATCCTATCATATTATCGACAGTTCATCAAATCAAAATCTGCATCACCATCATCCATTCCTTTTGATTTATCGACAATCTTAAATAACGTTTCAAACTTCTCATAAAAATATTCCTATAAACAAATTACTAACAATGATGAATCTGGATAACATTAGCAGAAAAAAAAAGACTTCTCTATAAATAAGTTTACCTTGACTTTTATCATAAGCTCATCCACAATAGAAGATCGCTCATCCTGTTGAAACTCCTCAACAACTTTTTTCGCGATTATGCATCTTTCTTCTTCTGCATGTCTTTTAACCTCCCTCGTTACCCTTTAGTATAGAGACATAGAACAAAACTTCAGGTCTAAAAGAATGCTGAAGTTCACCAAACACATAACAAAACTTCAGCTAAAACATGCTGAAGTTTAGCAAATATAGAACAAAGATTAAGCTAAAACATGCTGAAGTTCGGCAAAATAGAGAACAAAGCTTCAGCTGCTAGAATGCTGAAGTTCATCACAAACAGAATAAAAAACTTCAGCTAAAACATGTTGTAGTTTTACGAAACACAAAAACAAAAAACTTCAGCTCAAAACTTACACGACATATTGTGTTGACTAATTCATCATTGTCAAACGCCATTGTAGAACGGTTAGAACGACTCTGGGTACGAGGTGATTCGCCAATTATAAGAGTTCGATTGGCTTCTTTTGATAGACTCTGACTACGTGATGATTCACCAATTACCGGAGTTTAATTGGCTTCTTTTGATCGACTCTAACTACGTGGTGATTCACCAGTTGATGGAACCGGATTTAGTACCTTTGTACGAATCCGGCTGCATGGTAATTGTCAAATTAAAGGCGTTGAATTTAATTCCTCTTCGGTAGGAATTATATCCACTATCCTAAATGTTCGATATTTCTGTTTAATACAAAAAAGTATATTATAAAAATAAAATAAAACTGATACGTCAACATATTAACACAACTACAGAAAAAATGAAAAATAAAAAATATTAACTTACACCATGATTACTGAAGTAATCGTCATAAAGTTCTTTATATTTAGGCTCTCCCAAAGATACATAACGTAACATCCTGGGAACCTGAGGGGCATCAAGGAAGTCTTCCTCTTTTAAATATTTCTCCCGAATATCTAGGAAGCGCTCATAGAACCAAACACATAGTGGAAATGAAAATCCACCTACAATATACTCATTTGGTTTCTTTTTGTCCTGTTTGTCGAAAGAATGTTTCATTGAGGTAATGAGCTTCTCATAAGACGCATTACCCCTAGGATAATCAGCACAAGCCTTATCGTCTTCAATAATATCTGCATAATCCGCCAACACAGTTGATTTATTCTTTTTTCCAAACAAAACAGACTCCACAACAAGAATTTCCATGAGCTTCACAACATCTTCATCACTCTTGCATACGTGTTTGAAATTTACATCATCCTTTTGAATTTTATTCCGGGTCATATAATCTCGAATGTACTTCAAGGTCACACCCTTAGACTTGCCAAAATAGCGCTTTAGAATCTTGAAACTAATGGAGTCTCGATCATTGGTGAATATGCGAGAAAGTATCAAACAATGAATCAACTGCATGCTACAATGGAAATTCTCCTTAGCCATAATATACAGGTCATGACCCGAAATTCCCACCGTTGGGACCGTGATGGCGCCTAACATTTCACTTGCTAGGCAAGCCAACGTTAAAAAATTAATAAATTAATTTTTTATTTGCATTCAGTAAATAACAATAATTAACTAAGACGAAATATGATAAGTGTGGAATAATATAAAAACTATATTAATTACTACCACCCGGATCTGGAGTCACAATTCACGAGCATTCTAGAATTTTATAACAAATAATAGTCTGAAGAAATACAATTGTCTGAATGAAAGAAATAGTAGAACATAAAAGATAGATGGGGTCTTCAAGGTCGGTGAACGCCGACAGATCTACCTTGAGTCTCTGGATAGCGGTCCAATAGCAGAATCTTGATCAACCCGAGCCGGTACCAAAATCTGCACAGAAAGTGCAGAGTACAATATCAATACAACCGACCCCATGTACTGGTAAGTGTCGAGCCTAACCTTGACGAAGTAGTGACGAGGCTAAGGCAAGGCACCTACAAATTAGCATGTACAATTTAATAGTGTATATACAAATAATAGTAATGAAGAGCTAGACAAGAATTATCGGGAGGGAAAAACATGCAGGGGGAGAATACGAAATAATGAACTTCAACAGAATGATAACTGGAACCAATATACTACGAATCAACAGGAACACAAATACAGTGAAGGAAAAATGTACGGTATCACCTTTCGTGCTTTTGCTCTCAATCTCACCATAAAATCAATAGAAATGGCACGGCATCACCCTACGTGCATTAACACTCTCCCTTACCATAATGCAATGTATAAATAACAACAGGGAGATAGAATAACAAGTATAAACCTTACTTCAATATTTGATTCCACAATATCAATCTCAACATTGAAATAAATACTCAATTATCACCAGAACATCCGTAAACATGATCAGTACGATAAATTGAACAACACTAATATAACACGTAGAAATTAGGCATAGGAAATAAATAATATAAGAAGAATAGAGAAACATGGAAAATGGGTAAATTTGTGGCGCATAAGTACTTGTCACCTCAAATATACGCCACTCACATGAATTTCACATAGCAAATAGTCTAAGGTTCCTAATTTCCTCAAATCAGGGTTAGACACAACACTTACCTTGCTCTGAAGGCCACTTAATTCTCAATCACAGCTTTTCCTTTAGAATTCACCTCCAAGCCACTCGTATCTATTCAAAAATGACTCAATAATGTCAAATATTGCTAAAGGAATCAATTATATTGCATAAATTAAATTTTCCAAATTTTCCTCCAAAAAGTCGAAAAATCAACCTCGGGCCCGCTTGGTCAAAATTCAAGGTTCGGACCAAAATCCATTTACCCATTCATCCCCGAGCCAGGATATATAATTGATTTGGGAATCCGACCTCAAATTGAGGTCTAAATCCCCAAATTTCTGAAATCCCTAGTTTTTACCCTAACCCCTATTTCTACCACTAAAACTCTAGATTTTAGGTTGATAATTCATGTAATGAAATGGGTAATTGAAAGAAAATGGTTTAGAATTACCAATACTTTGGGGAAGAAAATGACTCTTGAAAATCTCCTCTACCCATTTGGTTCTTGAAAAATGTTGAAGAAATGTCTTAAACTCGTGTTTGATTCTGTTTTAAGTGTT
>AWOL01S0010011.1:0-10952 GCA_000715115.1 Nicotiana otophora
TTTGGTCCTACATTAGTTTGCTTACGATGTATTTTTACGTACGAAAATATAGGGTGTAACACGTACCGTGTTTATATTATAGTTGTATTTTGACTGTGTTATTGCTTAATTGCTTAATTGTTTGCTCGGTGCCATCCATGTTATCATTGTTTTCATTGTTGAATTGAATAGGAAATGCTTCTATTATTGGCCTTATATTGATATTCTTTTCTTGTTAGCTTTATGTAACATATTGTACAGGTTTATATGTCTGGTAGGTTTCTTGACCTTGCCTCGTCACTACAGTACCAAGGTTAGGCATGATACTTTGTAATGACCCAACCGGTTGATTTGACTGTTAGAACCCTGTTCTCCTAAATATGACTCCCCGTATATGTTTTTTTTTAATTTATGACTTGTGGGGATGGTTGGTTCGTATTTTGGAAGTGATCGGGTTGAAATCGGAACAATTGGTTCCTTAGTTTGGCTTTAAAAGGGAAAGTTTGACTTCGGTCAACATTTTGAGAAAACGACCCCGAAATTAGGATTTGATGGTTCCAATAGGTTCCTATGATGATTGTGGACTTGGGCGTATGTTTGAATCGGGTTTTGGATAACCCGGGAGTATTTTAGCGCTTAATAGTGAAAATTAACTATTTGAAGGTTTAAAGTTCTTTAAATTTGGTTTGAAGTAGTTTTTGGAGTAATCGAGGTCCGTTTGAAATTCCGAGCCCGAGAATAGCTACATATTGTGATTTTGGCCTTAGGAGCGCATCTGGATGTTAATTTGGAGGTCCGTAGGTCATTTCGTAGTCAATTGACGAAAGTTAGAGATTTGAAGATTTTTAAGAAGTTTGACCGGAAGTGGACTTTTTGATATCGGGTTCGGATTCCAATTTCGGAAGTTAGAGTGGGTCCATAATGTCAATTATGACTTGTTTGCCAAATTTGAAGTCAATCGGACGCGGTTTGAGAGGTTTCAACATCGAATGTAGAAGTTTGAAATTCTAAAGTTCATTAGGCTTGGAATAGGGTACGATTCATGAATTCGACGTTGTTTGATGTGATTTGAAGGCTCAACTAAATTCGTAATGTGTTTTGGGACGTGTTGGTATAATTGGTTAAGGTCCCGAAGGTGGTTAACAGATCGAATTTGGAATTTGAAATTTGAAGAAGAGTTGAGGCAGCTGATATCTGGTGTGATCGCATCTGTGCAAAAAGGGCCGCGAGTGCTAATCCGCATGTGCGAAAAATCCATCTCAGGATGAACACCACAGGCGCGAAGAATTTTGCCACAGGTGCGAAGCCGCAAGTGCGAGAAATTCATCGCAGGCGCGGACACCACAGGCGCGAAGGAAGTTTCCACGGGCGCGATGATCGCTGGGCAGTGAGTGTTTAAAGGAGGGATTTGAGCATTTTTGCTCATTTCTTCATTCTTGGGCGATTTTGGAGTTTTTTGAGAGGGGATTTCAACTAGCAATTAGATGCAAAACCTAAAAACGAGATTTTAACATCAGAAATGGTTATGGAATTGGATAGAAACTATATATTTGAGTTCTTGAGATTATGGGTAGCGTTTTCATCCTAACATTTCCGGAATTCGGGCACGTGGGTCCGGGGTGAATTTTAGGAATTTTTTACCATTTTGGGTTGGGTAATTAATTCAATAGCCTAAATTCGAATTATTGAGTACGTATTAATTATTTTGTATAACATTTGGATAGTTTCAGATTTTTCGGCATCGAATTGGGAATTTTATGCGACGTGGTGATCGGGAAGTGGACTTTGAGATAAGATAAGTCTCTTGTGTAATCTTGTTAGGGAGAAATTACCCCATAGGTGATTAAACTAATAAGTTTTGTTAATTGTGGGGGCTACGTATGTACGAGGTGACGAGAGTCCGCACGTAGCTACTATCTATGCTAAAGTCCGGGTAGTTTAGGACTCAAAGCATGAATTATGTGTGTAAATTGTATCCTTTACTTAATTAAATTATTTGAAATATATTGTGAATTGTTAGGGAAGGATAGTAAAAGATGGAAATATTATATACTTTATTTTCTGCTTAAATTAATTAATTGTTAAAAGAATTGTTCATCCTCTCGAATTTACCTATAATAAATATACTCTCCTTCCGGAGGTACATAAGAAAATGTCCTCCTTTATTGTGGAGCGGGCCAAACGACTCGGCAGTATAGATTCATCTATGGATCGTGCCACACGTCCCTCGGCAGTGTATATGACACTCTGGATCGGACCGTACGACCTCGGCAGAAATCGTGCCTAATAAAAATAATAATTACACGATACTTTGCTATTCTAATTGCAGCTTGTTAATTTAATTAATAGATTGGTAATTATTGCATTTGAAGGAATTTAATTATTTCTATTGATTAAATAAAAATTATTGTAACTCTATGAATCATGTTGATTTAGATATTTCTATTTTTATTCCAATTGTTATTATTGACCCACAGTGAGTGTCAAAGTCGACCATCTCGTCTCTACCTCTTCGAGATTAGGCTTGATACTTACTGCGTACACATTGTTTATGTACTCATGCTACACTGCACAATTTTGTGCAGGTACGTATATGTCTAGCGGTCTTGTGGGTGCAGAGGTGTGGTTAATGCGGAGACTTAGGTAAGCTGCATTTTACATTACGATCCGCATCCAGTAGAGTCTCCTTCAGAGTTATTTATGTTTTTCCTGTCGAAGTTGTATTCCGGACAGTTGCTTTATTTTATTTTATATTCCTAGTAAATGCTCATGCACTTGTGACACCGAATTTTGGGAGAATTATGGGTTGTTCTGTAATGAATGTTTTAAAAGTATTATTATTTACTCTGTAAATCCTCATTTTTTACTATGTATATTAAAGGAAAATATGATTTCAAAAGTAATACAAGTGAGAACCCAATTCAATATTTATTATTGGCTTGCCTGACAATGGTGTCCGGCGCCATCACGACCTTAATGAATTTTGGGTCGTGACAACTTGGTATCAGAGCACTAGGTTCACTTAGGTCTCACGAGTCATGAGCAAGTCTAGTAGAGTCTTGCGGATCGGTACGAAGACGTATGTACTTATCTTCGAGAGGCTACAAGGCTGTTAGGAGAACTTCCCTTCTTGATTCCTCATCGTGCGATTTAATTCCTTTGAGGCTTATGCCTTTGTTTCTTTCCTATTCAATTTTGTGCGATGTGGAACGTTTGTTATAGATCGGGATTTGATGAATTGTAATGGTACTACAAATGTGATGCAGGATGTTTCTCCCTGCGTAATTGATTGGGCTATTGTCATCGCCTTGCAGAACGATGTTCTGTTATTTCAGCTCAGTAGCTATATTTCGGATGGTTTTGAGGCTATGCACAAGTTTCCACGATGTTCATGAGTTATTATCTCGCGGAATGGATGTAATGGCGGGGTGCTCGTTTATGTGTCGATGCCTTGAACGACTTGAAGGAAGGTTTTTCTCGGTACATGATGTAAAGGTTCGGCATTTAATCCCAGCAAAGGAAAGGTAATCATACTATTAATGTTCAGGTTTGGGGTGGATGGAGTAATGAAGCTTGATATTTTCGAGCGTGGTAGAGTTCTCAACTGTGATGTGGTGTCATCGCCTTGTGAAATGTGTTAAGGTTCTCTAGTGTTATGGTTTTCTTCAACTCGCCTTCATGGCGATGAGTTAGGAATTGGTGTCGGGGAAGCAGTTGTCAAAAATCACGGTGTGCAGTGGTTCAAGATCGAATCGGTGTTCCTAGTGTGGATGGCTGGAGAAGGATGATATTTGGAGAGGTGTAAAGATGGTAGCGATCTATTGGTTTAAGTGTTACAGAGACGGATTTTGAGTTAAGGCAACAACTGTCAGCGGAGGACGAGGAAGGACATGTGGGAGGTGTCTTGTGTTGGTTAAGTTCCTAGAAGGCCAAGTATGAGAAACGGAAGTCTAGTAGCTTCTTAAAGGAGAGGGTTTGACCAAAGTGGGAGAGTGGTAAGATAGTATATGGGTTACGGTGTAAGATAACTACACGTCTTGAGGAAAGTTTTGGAGTGATTTGGGATTCATGATGGACAGTGACTAAGTCTACAGACTTAATTTGGAATGTTGGTTGTTATACTGGGGGAAGATTGGATGCGACAGAAATGAGTTTGCCTAATATGAAGAGGAATGCAACATGACTTCGGGTTGGTATGTATCATTTCACCTTTAGTTAATGTCAACGGGGAGTGAACGGGCTTGTACATCTGGTGAACGACCACAGGCTCGGGATGGTTTATTGGTTTCGTGGTAATAGTATTCGGTGCAGCGTTGTGGGAGGATGTCAGCATAGAATTTCCACATGTGGGATATCTCCTGTGAGCGGGATAGCGGTTGCGTGGTGTTGATGGAGCTTCTACGAAGAATTTTACTGACTATCCAGTAAGAGGTCAAGTATGTGAATGTGGCTAGTGATTCAGAATGTTCATGAAATGTTTAAAATAAGGATTCCGAGAAATTTGGTTGGTCGATTATGCGAGATTGTGTCAATGGGGGATAAGGAGTCTTGGTGGGTTCCAGAGTTATGAAATTGTAGCTTCAAGCCAAGTGGGAGAGCCCCACCGTCTACAATTGGATTGAATGGTTGTCTATTTGTAAGGTTTCTGGTTATCAGTATATTGGTAGGTCATTTCAACTAAGGAAAGAAAATATCAGTGGTAATTTGAGCAAAGGATTTGGGGAATGGGTGCCATATTTGGCCTTATCGATTCATGTTCAGGCTTTGGGAAGACTCGGAGTCTATGCTTCGTGTTGATGTGATGTACATGGAAGGTGATTCGGCCGGGTGCTTCTTTGTGAGAGTGTTCAACTGCTAGCAAAGCCTTGGAGTTGATTATATTCGGGACCATGTCATGATGGGTGACTCTCAACAATGGCCCTAGTGGATTCAAAACGTTAAAGTGCGGTGCCTAAGGATTTTGAGCCTGTAGTATGGTTAAGTATCGAGCTTTTGCAGCAGATTTTGAAAAGGGTTTTGGGGGTGTTCTATGTTATCTTCGGTCTGCGGTGTAGCATTGGAGGAATGGGAAAAATGAATTCGGATTCATAAAGGAAATATCAGAATAGGCGTATCAGTTGAAGATGCGAATGAGCACACAAGGAGGGTGTGAGATGGTTTGTGGGTTTTAAGACAATGTGGTCCCGTGAAATGGGGTCACTCAGGACGAGTGCAGATTTGGTTCATTACGTTGGACTGGAGCTATTGTTACTATTTCTAAGGCAACTAGAGAATAAATTGGAAGAAGCAAGGTCAGTTAGTAATGGTTGAATCAGCATGGTTGTGGCAGTGATCAGTTTCTTTAGCGTGAAGTTATACATATGGTTTGTGGTTGTACTCGTGGGTTTAACAGCCACCATAACTTGATTTATTCGGGAGATATTTAATTCAAACGGTCTTGTTATGTAAAAGGATTCCAGAAAAGTCATTGTAGTTTAGATCGCGACTTAAGGTTGGTATATCTCTGCGGTCTAGGACTTCGGTTGCGTATTGCATTGGTTCTTCGGAAATAAGCTAACTATCACGACCCAATTTCACCTATAGGTCGTGATGGCGCCCAACACTACCGCTAGGCAAGCCAACTAATAAATCAAATGTATATTGATTAAACTTTTAATCCAAAAAAATAATAAAATACCAATTTCTACCAATGTGTGTGTGTGCCAAGACCTGGTATCACAAGTACATGAGCATCTAGTAGATTATACAAAACTCTAAATACTGTCTGAAATGAAATAGACAGAATGTAAATATAAGAAAAGACACTGGTAGCTGTAGAACGGCTTAGAAAGCCAGCTCACCACTATGCCTCGGGATGACGTGGATATGTGATGATATGTCCTCCACTAGTACCTGTCTGAGATCCTGCACAAAAAGTGCAGCAAGTGTAGCATGAGTACGTAAACAACGTGTACCCAGTAAGTATCAAGCCTAATCTCGAAGTGGTAGAGACGAGATGACCGACTTTGACACTCACTATGGGTCAATAATAATAATTTAAATACAACTAGGATATTTAAATCGGCATGGTTTACAGAATTTAAAACAATTTAATTAATCAGTGAAAATAATCAAATTTCTTCAAATGCAACAATTCCCAAAATATTAATTAAATTCTATCAATTCAAATAATTTCCAATTTATCAATTTAATATCATTTACAGGAATAAAAATTAATTCTTTAACGAGCAAGAATAATAATTCATTAGATTCCAAGGATTTTCCAATTTATCAATTAGCTTCGCAAGCTGAAATAAACTATTAAAGTATCGTGTAATTATTATTATTAAGCACGATTTCTGTCGAGGACGTACGACTCGATCCAGAGGCGAGGGACGTGCGGTGCGATCCATAGATGCATCTATCCTGCCGAGGCGTTCAGCCCGCTTCACAAAAAGGAGGACATTTGGGTTGCTCTGATGGTAAGCACCCTCCACTTCCAACCAAGAGGTTGTGAGTTCGAGTCACCCCAAGAGCAAGGTGGGGAGTTCTTGGAGGGAAGGATGCCGAGGGTCATTTGGAAACAGCCTCTCTACCCCAGGGTAGGGGTAAGGTCTGCGTACACACTACCCTCCCCAGACCCCACTAGTGGGATTATACTGGGTTGTTGTTGTTGTAATTAATTTAAATAGAAAATCAAGCATATGAGATTTCCATACTTTAATATCTTTATCTAACAATTCACAATATATTCATATATATATATATATATATATCAATTAAGTGGGTTGCTCTAGTGGTAAGCACCCTCCACTTCCAAATAAAAGGTTGTGAGTTCGAGTCACTCCAAGAGCAAGGTGGGAAGTTCTTGGAGGGAAGGAGCCGAGGGTCTATCGGAAATAGCTTCTCTACCCTAGGGTAGGGGTAAGGTCTGCGTACACACTACCCTTCCTATACCCCACACTAGTGGGATTATACTTGGTTGTTGTTGTTGTTGTTGTTGTATATATATCAATTAATATTAACTAATCAAGGAATACAATTTTCACAAGTATTTCATGCTTTGAGTTCTAAACTACCCGAACTTTAGCATTTATAGTAGCTACGCACGGACTCTCGTCTCTTCGTGTGTACGTAGTCCCCACAATTAGCAACAATTATTCAATTCAATCCCTATGGGGTAATTTTCCCCTCACAAGATTAGACAAGAGACATACCTCATCTTGCTCCAATTTAATCCACTAGAAGGACTTTTCCACGATTATCCAACTCTGCCTAGCCCGAATCTAACCAAAAATAATTCGATACAATCACTAAAAATTATAGGAATCAATTCTATAAGAAACTACTACATTTTAGATAAAAATTCCAAAATTAATTAAAAATTCGTCCGTGGGACCCACGTCTCAGAATCTGGAAAAAATTATGAAATATGAACACTCACTCAACCACGAGTCTACCCATACCAAAATCACTAAATTCCGCTAACAATTCGGCCCTCAAATCCTCAAATCTATCCAAGAGGGTTTTCAAACTGTTCCAACTAAATTCACCAATTAAATGATAAAAATAGTGATGGATTCGGGTAATTTAACCAATATTGAGTTAAGAACACTTACTCCGTTGTTTTCTCTGAAAATCTCACAAAAATTGTCTAAATGCGAGCTCTAAATCGTTAAAATGGAAAATGGGACGGAACATAAACTCTCTGCCCAATGATTTCTTCTATGCGATCGCGAACTTCCTCACGCGATCGCATAGCACAAATTTTACTGCCCAAACATTAACCCTACGCGATCGTGGAAAATCCCACGCGATCGCGAAGCACAGTCTCCGCAAGCCTACGTGATCGCGAACCTCCTCACACGATCGCAAAACATTAAGCGCGTGATCAGCTTAAGCTTCGTTTACTCTTCGCGAATGAAGCCTTAGCCACGTGTTCGCATAGCACAACTGAATCCAACC
The DNA here is from genome assembly GCA_000715115.1 of Nicotiana otophora. Taxonomy (NCBI): domain Eukaryota; kingdom Viridiplantae; phylum Streptophyta; class Magnoliopsida; order Solanales; family Solanaceae; genus Nicotiana; species Nicotiana otophora. Next base: position 7,924 of record AWOL01S0010011.1, read on the forward strand.
TATGCGATCGCGGACTTGCCCACGCGATCGCATAACACAAATTCTCAGCTGCCAAATTAAGCCTACACGATCGCAACCCCATTCACGCGATCGCGTAGAACAAATCCACCTCTGCCTAACTTACTCTACGCGATCGCAGACCAACTTACGCGATCGCGTATAAGGATACCAGAAGAAAAATACCAACAGTTATCAACAGTGTTTCAAAGGCCAAAAGTGATCCGTTAGTCGGCCAAAACTCACCTAAGTCTCTCGGGACCTCAACCAATTATACCAACAAGTCCTAAAACATCATACGAACTTAGTCGAAACCTCAAATCACATCAAACAACGCTAAAACAACGAATCATCCTCCATCTCAAGCTTAATGAAACTTAAAATTTCAAACTTCTTCATTCAGTACCGAAACCTATGAAATCAAGTCCGATTGACCTCAAATTTTGCACACAAGTCATAAATGACATAATGGAGCTATGAAAATTTTCAAAACTAGATTCCGACTCCAATATCAAAAAGTCAACTCCCCGGTCAAACTTCCAAACTTAAATTCTGATTTTAGCCATTTCAAGCCTAATTTAACTACGGACTTCCAAATAAAATTCCGAACACGCTCGTAAGTCCAAAATCACCATACGGAACTATTGGATTTGTCAAAATTCTATTTCGGGGTCATTTTCTAAAAATATTGACCAGAGTCAAACTTAGAACTTTAAGGCCAACTTAAGGAACCAAGTGTTCCGGTTTCAACCCAAACACTTCCAAATCCCGAACCAACCATCCCCGCAAGTCATAAATCATTAAAAGCACATATGAAAAGTTTTATTTTAGGGAACAGAGTTCTAAAAGTTAAAATGACCGGTTGGGTCATTACATTCTCCACCTCTTAAACAAACGGCCATCCTTGAACGGGTGTAGAATTGTACCTGGAGTGCTAAATAAGTGTGGATATCTGCTTCGTATGTCTTCCTCGGCCTCCCAAGTCGCTTTCTCGACTGGTTGGACCCTCCACTGGACCTTTACTGCAGAAATCCTCTTGGACCTCAACTGGCGAACTTGTTTATCAACAATGGCAAATGGCTCTGCTTCATAACCCAAACTCTGATCTAGCTGAAATGTGCTGAAGTCCAACATATGTGATAGGTCAGCATGATACTTACGGAGCATAGATACATGGAAAACCGGATGAACTCCCGATAGACTGGGAGGTAATGCAAGCTATTAAGCAACCTCCCCAACTCGTTTCAACACCTCAAATGGGCCTATAAACCTTGGGCTCAACTTGCCCTTCTTCCCGTATCTCATAATTCCCTTCGTCGGCGAAACCTTCAACAGAACTTTTTCACCTACCATAAATGATAAATCACGCGCTTTCTGATCCGCGTAACTCTAATGTCTGGACTGTGTTGTACGAAGTCGCTGCTGAATCAACTTTACCTTTTCCAAGGCATCCCTTACCAAATCAGTACCATATAACTTAGCCTCACCGGGCTCAAACCATCCGATGGGTGAACGACATCGACGGCTATATAAAGCCTCAAATGGAGCCATCTCGATGCTGGATTGGTAACTGTTATTATAAGCAAACTCGGCCAAAGGCAGGAAACGATCCCACTAACCTCCAAAGTCAATAACACATGCCCTGAGCATATGTTCCAAAATCTGAACTTTCCGCTCTGACTGCCCATCGGTCTGCGGATGAAAGGCTGTGTTGAGCTCTACGCGGGTCCTTAATTCACTTTGTACTGCTCTCCATAAATGTGAAGTAAACTGAGGGCATCTGTCTGATATGATGGAAATTGGCACACCGTGCAACCGAACTATCTCCCGAATATAAATCTAGGCCAACCTCTCTGAAGTATACGTATTCATAACATGAATAAAATGTGCCCACTTGATCAACCTGTCAACAATCACCCAAACTGCATCAAACTTCCTCAAGGTCCGCGGCAACCCAATTACAAAGTCCATAGTGATGTGTTCCCATTTCCATTTCGGTATAGTCATCTGCTGAAGTAGGCCACCTGGCCTCTGGTGCTCATATTTAACTTGCTGGCAATTTAGACACCTAGCTACATACTCAACTATGTCCTTTTTCATTCGTCTCCACCAAAAATATTGCCTCAAGTCACGATACATCTTCCTAGCACCTGGATGAATAGAATACTGAGAACTGTGTGCCTCCTCTAGGATCTTTTTCCTCAGTGCATCCACATTAGGAACACATAGACGATCCTAGAGTCCCAAAACACCATCTGCACCAATAGTAACTTCCTTGGCACCACCTCGTAGTACCGTTTCTCGAAGAACCATTAAGTGTGGGTCATCATACTGGCGATCCTTAATCAGCTCAAATAGTGAAGACTGAGCTACGACACATGCAAGAACTCGGCTGGGCTCTGAAATATCTAGCCGCACAAGTCTATTGGACAAGGACTGGATATCCAAAGCTAATGGCCTCTCTACTGCTGAAATGAAAGCTAAACTTCCCATACTCTCTACCTTTCTACTCAAGGCATCTGCAACTACATTTGCTTTACCTGGATGATATAGGATAGTAATATCATAATCTTTTAGTAATTCCAGCCACCTGCGCAGCCTTAAATTTAAGTCCCTCTGCTTGAACAAATGCTGCAAACTGTGATGATCAGTATAAACTTCACAGGATACCCCATAAAGATAATGCCTCCAAATCTTAAGGGCGTGAACAATCGCAGCTAACTCCAAATCATGTACCGGATAACTCTGCTCGTGGGGCTTCAACTGACACGAAGCATATGCAATAACTCGCCCTTCCTGCATTAATAAACAACCCAAACCAATGCGTGAAGCGTAGCAATACACTGTATACATTCTCGAACCGGAAGGTAACCCTAACACTTGTGTTATAGTCAATGCTATTTTGAGTTTCTGAAAGCTTGACTCTAAATCATCGGACCATCGGAACTGAACACCCTTCTGGGTTAAGTTGGTCAAAGGTGCTGCAATAGATGAAAAACCTTCCACAAACCGACGATAATAACCTACTAAAC
>AWOL01S0010014.1:0-15836 GCA_000715115.1 Nicotiana otophora
TTTATTTGAAAGATTTAGATTTAATCGAGAGAGGAGTCTGAATCGGAAGCATAAGCTAATCACTTATTAAATTCGTGAGAATCGATGGAACCTCAAGAGTGAAATATAACAGTGTCATATCCAGAATAACAACCTTGTACCTATCATGTCAAAACCCTTATTTCTCACATTGATAAGAAACCAACTTTGCTAATCTCTAGTTTGTTGCAGTCAATTGTCAATTACTTTACTTTAGTAGTTAATCATAGTTCGTAATCATTCCAATCAAGTTTTAATCATCTTGAATAGCAGTTAAACCAGGAATTACTAGAGCATTGTTTAAATCCAATCTCTGTAGAGACGATAATCATACTATACTATCTTTAGCTAGCGAGCAATATCAATTTTGTGAAGGAGATTCATTTCTTTTAGGATTCTTTTTCCTCTTCAAGAAAGAGAATCCTAATAGGTTAGAAATTCAGGGCAAAATCCTAAAAATGACATCATGAATTACAAAACCCATAAACAAGATTAGTTATGCGAATAATATACTTTCACGAAAAATATCTCCAGGTGCACTTAAGTGCTAACAATCTGAAAATGGAAAAAGACACATCCCCAACTAATGAGTGAAAATTGGTAAAGAGAATTTAAAGGTGAGGTTTGTTAAAAATATCATATAAGATTTTCACTTGAATCTAGCCAACAAGCCGGTCTGGCCTAAGTCTTCAGTGAACTTTAAACCAATAGGGCATAAAGCCAAATGCACCTTAATTTGTTGCATCAGAGTCTTAGTGGATTAGAAATTTATAGTTTCAGTCCGTGAATTTGCTTGTAACTTTGGAAATAATTTTTTTTCCAGTCCTTAGAAAAGTTGTTAGATTTTCTTTTTCTCCCGTTGCATCAAATGACATGTAAAGTGCATTGAAAGCTAGCATGGAAGTTGTAACTTTTTTCATTTGCTTTTTTTTAGAGTTCCTCTGTACTGCATCGTGTAGATATTCGCTATACCCTTAAATATTAAAGTTTACGTGTGCTTATAAACAGTTCCTCTAAGTTGGTTCCTGTTGGAGATTGATATATACTTGGTGTGCTCAAGTTTTGCAAGAATAAAAGATGTGATATGATCAGAGTAAATATGCTTAAGTCATAAGCCTGAAGAGAGCAACATGGATATACAAAAGAGAATATTCATACAATTGATTCCTAACCATTTTTAATTAAAGCATTAGACTGATTGGCTGTATCGTCCACCGAGGCTGTGATGTACCACTAAAACAAAGGTAGACATTATATAAAGTATTACTATTGTTCTGTTTTTATTCGAATACACAACTTGGAGCAGTTAACATATTAGCCTTTACCTTTCAGTGATCCATCAGTCAATATATATATTAGCTAGCCCTTGTGAGACCTGCTTGCTCGAAAGAAGCTTGGAAATAGCTCTAATGGTATTTGGGGTGGTCCTGCAGCAACCTCCGACGAGAGAAGCTCCAGCGTCACACCACTTGTCTACGTATGACACGAAATCTTTCTCCATAACGCCCGTTGTAGCCTACAACAATAAATGATAGTCGTTCATCATAAGTTTCAAGCCAAAAGAATAGGATTGTCGCCTATCTATACATATGATATGATATATGCTACAGAAATGTGTGTTTCTAAAGCCTTTACATTCATTCGTTACAACTAGTGAAAAGCCTTTGGCATCTGAAACAGCTAAAATTTTGGACAACAGTAATAGAAGAATGCATTAACTTACCACCCATTCCTTCCTTTCACCATCATAAGTTTCACCACTGTTAGGATATACAAGTATTGGTTTACTTGTTACCTGCATATCGTTTTCCATTGAAGCATTAAAGTCTCAAGAGTTTAAAGTTAAATTTTACTATATGACGAGGCATTATGTATAAATATGAATTAATTTCATATGGAAATAACCAAAGAAGTCATATACCTTTCGGATCGATTGGATCAGCCCTTGAATATATCTAGGAGGGGTACAATTGATTCCAATTCCAACAACTTGCTTACACGAATCAGCGATCGAAGCACATTCTACCACAGAATCCCCACTGACTACATTGGTACCATCTTTAGAACTGAAGGAAAACCAGGCTGGAATATTTATGACCTCTTCCTCAAGAAGCTCAGCATAAGCCTATATGCAATGAAAATGGAGTTATATCACATAATCACCACTACTGTCCAGATTTAAGATCGACCGAAGATAGAAAGAATATATTGGATATCATAAAAGATCAAGAAATTAAATACCTGAGCTTCCATTTTGTTCGGAGTTGTCTCGAATGCAATCAAATCAGCACCTGAATTGGCAAGAACCTGAACTCTCCTTCGATGAAAATCTTTAAGAGTTTTCACCATGATTGCATCACCATAAATTCCACTACAAATGAAAGATGAGTAATCAGTTTCTACTACTAGTAATCAACCATATCTTAACTTAGGTGCTCAAAATATAATATACCTCGATCGTTCTGCTAAGACGTTAAACATTAACTTACCTATATTCAGAACCATCAGCCAAATAAGCTCCATAGCTTCCCACAGATGCTGCAACCAAGATTGGTTTGCGCTTCAAATTACTTCCATTATTTAAATCATCCCAAGAACTCTTCGCAGCTCTGTCATTATATATGTTTCGTGCTTCACATGCTATCTCCACGCTTCTCTTAAGTAATGCTTCACCTTCTTCCTTTGATATGCCCTTTGCTTCAAATCCCTGAAGAGTAGCCTGTCTCATGCAAAAGGTACTTCAGATTTTGTTTTAATGCAAGTGATCAAACAACTAACGCGATATAAAGAAAAGAAAAAACATAAGATAGGATTACAACCTGATAAGATGCAGATATTATAATGTTTGCACCAGCTTCCAGGTAATCTAGGTGCACCTGTTACATAAAACAAAACAATAAGAATAAATTTTTGTTTCCATTTCTGTCAAATATAACACGCAATTGCAATTGGATAAAAATAAGCCAGTCTTGACAAATTAAGTTTTATGTGCTCGCAGTTATAGATTTTTTACACCATCAAGTTAAGTTAACCTACAACAACAGATAAAGTATTCGTACATAACACGTCTAATATGGTAATGTAAAACAAGAGCAATAATCGGGAATAATTAATTACACAATACTGATAGTATAAAAATTCTTTACACTATCATACATATAACTTAAATTCATTAATGTCTAATGCTCAATGGTAACTTTACTATTTGGACAACACATCAAAATTACCACATGTTCATTTCAGTACTTTCTATGACCTGAGAATAGATCTTAAAACAAATTTTGATAATTTTAGTGAGAATAACACCAATTTTTAGGAGAACTAAATTGCATTTCCCCCTCAGTTTATACAAATTTGCTAATGTGGCACTTGTAACAAGCAAATGTAAGATTCTTTGGTAGAAATGACACCAGGTAACCACTCTAAAGGGCTGGTATTTAGGAATTAGCCAGTGCGTCCTGAAATTTAATTTTCTAGTTCAATTTTTTTGGGACAAAAATGTCCTTAATTATCCTGAAGTTAAGATTTTTTGTTTAAAATTTCAGAACAAAATAAGTAGTGGCTAATCTCTAAATAGTATTTCTAAAAATGACTATATGTGCACTTGCCGCGATTCTTGGTCATGGTCATTGGACCGGCCCACATGACTCTGTAATATTTATTCTACAAATACAAAAACAAATAATTTGGTGACATTTTTTTCATCATCCAGATGTATAACATATTACTATTAAGTATGCAGAGTAGAGTGTCAGCATCATCTCTATAAAATAAGTATGAGGTGTCCAAGATAAGATCCACCACGTTGCTATAAAGGAGATAATAAAACAAAAAAATCTATTGCAGAATTCCAAAGTCTGATGCAATCGAACATCATAAGACACTAATCAATTTTCCCGATAGAACAGCTCACATGTTCCACATATATAAACTAATAAATAGGGGTTTACAAAAGAAACCGACAAACCGCACAAAATCGATAATCCGAATCAAATCGAGAAAAAAAATTCGATTATGGCTTGGTTTGGTGTTAGAAAAAAAAATCCGACCATCATTGGTTTGGTTTGATTTTAACTAAAAAAAAGTCAAATCGAAACCAAACCAACCCGAGATTACCATGTATACAAGTTTTAAAAATATTTTGAATATAAAAAAAATAATTATAATATAATTTATAATATTGTTTAAACTTTTTCATAGTTCTCTTTTTTAATGTATTATTTCAAGCTTGCACTTAGAACCTTTGGATGATCAAATTACGTTTTATAGTCCATAAAAGTTAGTAACTCAAATAAAGCCCAAAAGTAAAATTAAATCAATACTAATGGTAACAAAAAAAATTCAATTCAATACTATGAATGACAATAGTATTGGATATTTATTTTTTTAGTTTTGCATTAATTTAGATAGTGAAAACGCATAACTTACTTTTAATATTATTTAGTCATGTAATTAATACTTAGTACTTATTAGTCGTACTTATTTTAGCATGACTTAGTACTTTTAGATTATGTTTATTTTTATTATGGCTTATTAATTAGCAATATTTATTTTACACGATTTGTTGAGTATTTTAGTATAATCATGACTCATCTCACATTATTTTATATTATTTTATTGGGTAACATCTTATATAGTTTTATCCTACTAGGACCTAAGAAATATTAGAGCACAAATTATATATTTTATGCTATGAAAGTGGGTTGTTCTGATGGTAAGTGCCCTCCAATTCCAACCTTGAGGTTGTGACTTCGAGTCACCCCGAGAGCATGGTGGGGAGTTCTTGGAGGGAAGGATGCCGAGGGTCTATTGGAAACAGTCTCTCTACCCCAGGGTAGGGGTAAGGTCTGCGTACACACTACCCTCCCCAGATCCCACTAGTGGGATTATACTGGGTTGTTGTTGTTGTTGTTGTATGCTATGAAGATTTTATCGGAAAAAACCCGAAAAACCCGAGAAAACCGAAAAATCGAGATTGAAAAACCCGACTTTTGTTGATTTGGTTTGGTTTATAGATTTAAAAATCCGAGACAATTGATTTGATTTGGTAATTGAAAAACCCGAACCAACCCGCTCTATATACACCCCTACTAATAAATATGAATAAATGAAAACAGTAAACACAGAAACAGCTCACATGTTCCTCGTAAACAAGTTTAGAAAAGAAAAGTTTAATATTATAGGCAAAGACTATATCCAGCCTACTATACGCTGACAAATAACTAGCTAAAGTTGTCAAAATGAATGAATAACAGATTATAACAAAATTAGGAAGAAGAGGAGAAAGAAAATATTTAAGTACAAGCATGAACGTCTCAAGAAGATATGAAAAAATTAGCACTTACTCGGCACTAATATTTATTATATTGTTACCAACTAATTAAAAGGGTCAATAAAAAAATCAAGCAATCATTAAAGATTAAAAAATAGCATAACAGAAAAGGAAACTCGCGTGACCTTAACCCCACGGTACTGTAACCAAATATCAACAACACAAACAAGTAATATCCATGTAATATAAGATAATAAGACTGTAGTCCAGTGATCGATGAGGTCGATTAAAATTATCCCAAAAAAATAATAATTACAATATAAGTAGAGATATAAATATTAAGTAGTAATTTTTTTCCCGTCTTGATTTAATCAGTGCGTACCAAAAAGTTCAAGTGCGTACCAATTGCCCAAATACCATCATTTAGAAAGAAAAAAGAATATGTTGTATTATTTTCTATGGTCTATATTAAACACAATGTTATATTTATATATTTGAAAATAATTTAACTTTAAACATTTTAATTTGTCTTAATAGTAATCTTTTATAGCCATATAAATCTCAAAATCACACGTTCCGAAGGTATGCTTTCTTGTTTGAATTTTGTTGTCAGTTAAACTATGCCACATAAATTAAAACTAAGTAATTAATATCTTGTTACTTACAAATCAATAGTTCCCAAAACGTATAACAAAAGAATCATCATAGGCATACAATTACAAAAATAAATAAGAGTGGTTGTTTTTCTTGGTGTTGACTAGGGGTGTACATAGTTCGGGTTGGTTCGGATTTTCTAATTACCGAACCAAACCAATTATATCGGTTATTAAATCTAAAGACCAAACCAAACCAATAAAAGTCAGGTTTTTAAATCTGGGTTTTTCGGGTTGTTTTGATTGTTTTTTCATAAAGTCTTCGTAGCACAAAATATAGAATTTGTTCTCCAAATATTTCTTTAATCCTAGTAAGACAGAACTATATAAGGTATTTTTTAATAAAATAACATAAATATGAGATGATTCATGGCATTGTACTAAAATATTCAACAATAAAGATGAAAAAATCATATAAAATAAATATTATTAATAAGTCATAATGAAAACAAACATAATTTAAAATTACTAATAAGTTGCTAAAATAAGTACAACTAATAAGTACTATTATTTACATGACTATACATTAAAAGAAAAATAAGTTATGCATTTCATCTAAACCATAGAAAAACTAAAAAATAGATATCCAACACTATTTTCATTCATAGTACAATTGAATTGAATGTCTTTTATTATCATTAATATTGATTTGGTTTTGGTTTAGGATTTATTTGAGTTACTAATATTTATGAACTATAAAACTTATTGGAGCATCCAAAAATTATAAGTACAAACTTGAAATAATACGTTAAAAGATAAAATTATGAAAAAGCTTAAGAAATATTTATAAATTATACTAAAATAAATATTTTCATGTATTAAATATATTTAAAACTTTTATACATATAATGTCGGGTTGATTTGGTTTCGATTTGACTTTTTAGTTAAAATCAAACCAAACCAAATATCATTGGATTTTATTTTTCCAACACCAAACCAATCAAACCAAATCATAATCAAATTTTTTTTCTCGATTTGACTCGAATTATCGGGTTGATGCGATTTGTCGGTTTCATACATGGAGGAAAAGAGGTAGAGAAATTATAGAGGTAAAAATACGTACCTTTCTTATAAGATGAGGTGAGCTAATAACGCATTTGGCACTCCAAAGAGGATCATTTAAGTCAGCACCATGACGTTCCAGCTCCGTCGCGAGTCCACCGTCGATGACGGCATAGCCACCGCACTGCCGGAGGAAATCAGCCAACCCTTCTACGGTTTTCAACCCCATATGATTCTTTTTCTTCCTTTTTACCTGTGAAAATATAGACTACAAATTGATTTGTCAACTTAGTAAGCTTAATGAGGAGAGTTGCAAGCGGTGATCAGTGAATAGACCAAAACTTGTGTCTCAAATATTTGCCACATTTATAAGAGCCAAGAAGATTGTATATATATTATTCTGCTTTATTATCAATGCCCATATAGTTTGTATAATATCAAATCCACTACACAAACAAAGTTTTATTACCTTATGTGCCTGCTGATTGACCTGGGTCGACTAAAATAGATGGAGGGAATAATTTATATATATATATATATATATATATATATAATAAATAAATTTAACTGAAAAAGACAATTAAATTATTAAAATTAATTTTAAAATGACAATAACGTCATTAATGTTATAATAATAAATTGAGTTAACTTAAGTTTTGCTGCAATATAAGCTTTTATCTAAGTTTTAAGGTTGATAACACGTAACCGAATGGATATATAGATTTGCATGTTTGCAAATATATACATCACTGACAATATTCTAAATAGCAGTTTAAACTAGTGTAATTGATTTTCTAACCACTTATATAGATCTCTCCATTTAAATACTAGTACAAGTTTCAAACTTGTTGCTTTCCTAAAAGGAACTCTTTTTGTTTTATATTTGCCACAAAGAAAGAATAACAACAGAAAGCAAAAACAATAAATAAAAACATTGAACTTGCTACGCTTAAAAGTGGGACATAATTTTTAACTAAGTTTGGAGGTACAAATTCCCATATGACCAATTTATATCCCTAAATATATTAAAAAGAGATATACCCTTATGTTCATGCAAGGAAATTCTAATGGGCTGAATTGTCCAAAAAATACTAAGTGAAGGGGGGAAAAAGAAAACGTCTAACCAACAAAAGGTATGTTAGTGGAAGCATGTTAATATTTTTAGTGGAATTTGAACCTTTACTCTAAGCCAACTCATAATTAGCTATTTTCGACACCGTCTTAGAAAGAAATAACACGATTTATGCTTCGCTAATAATAAAACCAGATAACTTAAAGTTTCGTGCTAATGTTGTTTAATTAGCTTAAACGAATCCACTAATCTTGTCTTTTCTAGGTAAAAAAATCAATTAAAAATAAAATTAAGCATAATTTTGAATTTTTTTTGGATTATTATCATAATAAGCGGAGGACTTTGCTTCACGTGAATTCTAAATACCTTTTTTTTTTTTTTACCAGGATCAGCATCTTATCACCCAAACATTTTGCGTAATGACAATTGTATTAAAGATGCATATTCTATATCTCATCACCCCCAAACATTTTGGGTAATGAACAATTGTTTGACCAGTTAGGAATTAGAATAACATTTTCTTAGTTGGTTTTTTGGTAATGGACAATTGTTTAATGAGTGATTGCAGAATATACTTGTAATTATTATTTAAAGTAAAAATAAAATAAAAAATGAGATTTATATTTTTACGGAATTTTGTAGAAATACAAAATAAAGTTGCGTACAATAGACTCTTGTGGTCCGACGCTTCTCCGGACCCCGTGCATAGCGGCATCTTATTGCTGCCTTAAAATATTTCTACGGAATCTCCCAATGTCACCAATGAGACTATTTCTAGTTTAAAGTCATCATTAATTAAGATTACACTAAATAATTGAGTTTTTATTGATGATTATATCAATTTTGTGTATATCTCTTCATTCTTTCTTTCTCTTTTTGGTACAATTTTTATATATCTCTTTAATAACGACAGTAATGGTAAGAATATCTTTATGTTGAGCATTTTCTGATCGTACATTTGTTTTCCACGGGATGAAATTGATTGAATTTCCTAAAGATAGAATGCTGATTTAGCATTAAAATAAGTTGCAAAAGCCTCTCTTTGATGTGACATCAAAACCCATTAGATTGTTTACTTTCCCCATGATATTATTTAAATAAATAAAACGGTGTTCAGGATATTAGTTTGATAGATATATTATACAGTTATTAGTAAAAGGGGCCATATTAAACTAATAACTAAAGGGTAATTAGTATAGAAAAGAAAATATCACATCAAAACTTGAATTTAATTAATTAATAAATATAATTTTTGAAATTACTGAACATTTTATAAAATAATATTATCGGTAAAATATGTCAAGTACTTAAAAATTCTCTAAAATAGAAAGACTGTCATGTATATTGAGAGTTTGAGAGCGATGAAATGTTACTCTTTTTGCTCGAGATGTTCAACTTGATGTTGTAGTTAAACAGTCCTTTAAATAGATTTAAATGCTTGTATATTACACAGATCTTAAAAACATGTGTGTGTGTGTATTATTGTTGCCTTCTGTCAATAACTTTCTTCTGAAAATAATTGTATGGTAGTATGTTCTGAAGAAGTATATTCTTATTTGTTCATGTACCTAGCCTTGTTCATGGCTACATTCCTTGTCTATAACTTTCAAAACCTACCCTTCCCCTAAAAGAAAGGCAAAACCATCAAATAAAGAAACCTAATTTTCTTGAGAATTGTCGTTATAGACTTGTAGTAATCAATTAGAGATAAGAAGCAATCCAACAAAGATGATCTCCCCTCTGGTCCGCCACAAACTTTATCCAATGCATTCTGCATATGTCTATGGAACTTAATTGGGATAAGAAGCTGCAGTTGCGTAAATCACCGCACGCATTATGTAGTCAAAATCATTTCCTTTAGGAATAATTGGTAACCAAAAAGAAAGTTTTCAAACGTCATTTGATTAAAGCCCCTGAAAAGAAAAGGTGTCAAAGAAAGGAAGAAAATATTATGCTATCAAATTATTTTTGATTTTTTTGTTTTGTTGCAAATTCCCTTTTAGAATTGTATGACCCAAAATTTATATCTACGTTTTTATAGAATTAATTAGATTTGTAGAGGAAATGATTAATCTAAGTCAATATTAATATCCAAATGACAGATCTAGTGTGAATATGATGTGTACCAAACATATGCTGTTAGATAATAATATGTTAGAGTAATGATGGAGCAATAAAGATTTAAGAATGTGACAAATAGCAATAAATGACAATAAATAATATTTAAATAATATTTAGAACAAGATTCACGCGACAAGGGTGAGATTTTCCATTGATCCTTCTGAAAGTGATGGATAATGATGAGCACTTGAATATTCTGTGATGGATAATGATGAGCACTTAAATATTCTGATTTTTCTTGGATCAGGAAAGAAAGATAGAAAAAGAGATGTAAAGGTAAACTTTGTATGTATTCAATAAAGAGAGAATGTTCAGAGAATGCCAATGTTTTCTTTACAAAAATGTTCAATCCCCTTTTCTAGAACTACATCTCTTCCTATTTATAAGGGTACATGGGTCTCAAAACCTTAGATAGTACAACATAGGGGAATATTTGCTAGGATATTCTCTAGGAAATCTAAATCGTTATACTATCTGTTACTGTACATCGAGGACGGATGCTCGTCCTCGTCCTCGTCTTCTATTAAGCCACCTCGACCTCGACGACGATCTGCCTTCTTTATATGACCTCGACCTTTTGATATGTCGTAATGCCAATATAATGCAACCTTCAAAGACTTTTATATCCGTTGACCAGGTCAAATACATAACATAAAGTTTTTCGTCCATACAGTTAGTCCCTCCGCTTATCGAGGACATCTGCGCGAACGGGTTTGGTAAGTAGATAATAATGATCGTGGTCGTCGTAAAAGACAGACGATGTGGCGATTCGAGAGTCACATATTTCAAACCCTTAATCTTCCCTGGTGACCTCTGGAACAAGCCTGTCATGGATGGGATGTGACATCATAACGTCATTTGTCATGATGACGCTTGTTCCTGATATGTCGCGTCAGTACACGCGCGGCCTTCTCATTGGTTCCGTTGTTTCAATTTCGGTTGTAATCATGATGAGCCGTTTCAGATTCGATGTTTCTCCTCTATAAAGGGGGGTGATTACCATTATTCGAGCTTTACCTTCATTGTTGTTATTAGAATCGCCTTTGCTTTCCTTTGCTTCTCTTGCTTATTGTTCTATGACTTTTCTTCCTATTTTCTCGGCTCTTTTCCTCTAACATTCTTCAAATTTTATAATCATGTCAAACTTACCTTCTGATGCCAATGAGGAGCCGTTAAAGTGGAGGTTCTTCCTTCCGTGAAAGATATTGTCCCTTGCAATCCCGACGCGAAACAGAATTTTCATCGGCCACCGGAGGCGGTGGTTGAGGTTTTTCGATCCTCTTTGACAGCCAAATGTTTGGCGGAGTTCAAGGCCAAGTATGGCCTCCCAAATGAAGTGGAGCTTGTACCCACCAATGACAATGAAGTGTATACTCACTGTCCTGGGTACTGTGCTATCTTTGCTTATCCTTTTACCATTAGTTACTCATTTTCTCTTCCCTTTTTCGTGGAAGAATTCTGCCGTTTTTATCGGGTTTGTCCTGCTCAACTCACTCCCTTCGTCTACAAGATGATCAAGATGTTGTCGAAAGTTTTTCAGTTGGCTGGCGTCGAGGTCACCGTACAACATCTAGTGCACTTGTTTATGCCTAGCTACTACCGGAGCACGATGTTGAATCTTCGGCATCGTGGAAGCAAGTCCCTGGTCGTGGATGACAAAGGTAGTCAACAATTCTGGCTCAACTTCTTTTTTGTCAATACCTAGGCCGTCGTGGCCAATATCACAGATTTTCTTGAGGCTTGGAACCGTACTCGTAAGTATTCGTACTCACCTTTTCCCTTTCATATCGTCGTGTCATGATTGAGCTCGTGATCTAATTCCTCTTATTTTGCAGCTACTACTCGGCCTCTTCAGTTGGTGATGCACCTTGCTGATTAGGTCATGCAGGTCTTTCCCTGCACTGCATGGATTCAAGATTGGTTGAGATTTTGGTAGAATTTAAAGTCGACCCTTCCTATGAAAGGTAACGGCGTCCTTACGATATCGGTGTGTTTGTACTCATCCATTTTATAACGCTCATCTCTTTTTGTTTTTTTTACATTCTTCTAGGTTCCGTCAAGGAGATTTCAAAAAGGAACATAGCACCGATTCCTTCCTTAGGAGAAGAAGGGTTTCCACTTCCTCTACCCCTGCATCCATTTCGACTGTTGCGCTCGTCCCTCCTTTGGCTCCGTCCCGTGTCGAGGACAAGGAGGTTTCTCCGCATGATGCGGACTCTGTAAAGAGGAAGGTCGTCGATGCGGGAGCAGGTGTTCCCGCGACGGTCGACTTATCGGAGGGTGAGATTGTGGTGCGGGACACCGTGACAATATTCATCGAGGAGGGCATTAGGGCATCCTCTGAGGTGCCTAGGTTAGAAGAGATTGGTGTTGCCGCACCTTCGCGACTTGAAGAGGAAGAGGCTGTTGTGGATGCCTCCGATGAGGGTTCTGCGCGTCCTAGGCGCGAGAAAGTCTCATCTTCTGAATCGTCTCATGTGGTTTCTCCGACTAATAGGGGAAAAAACAAGATGCCTGTCAAGTAGGATGATGGGCAAGTTGAACTCGTCGGTGATGAGTTCGACTCCGACCTTGACCCCGAAGATAATGAGATAATTGATAGTGGGACTACTCAGGTCGAAGTTAGGGTAGAAGGGGGATCGAGGATCATCAGAATTCCAATGAATCATGATCTTCTCAAGGATACTAAGGATGTGATTCATGCATTTGGTTCCTTATGCTCTGACGCCGAGTACAGGACTCTCGGGGAGCTGAACGATAACACCCTTTCCAAGAGCATCGCCGGCCTCACCTCAGGGTAAATCTCTTTCTTTCTCATTCTCTTCTTTGTTTTGTTCTGCTCTTAAGCCTTTCTTTTACTTATTCCCTTTGCTTGTGTTTGCAGACCGTTATCTTAGATATCGAGAGCGTGCGGAGAGAGAAAATGCGAAAAGAGATCTATCATAAGTTGTAGATGAAATACGAGGAGTTCCGCGAGAATTACAAGGAGGCTGAGAGACAGCTTTGCGAAGGCGGCGATGCGCCTGCCCTGACGGAGTAGCTGATAAATAAAGACGAGGAGTTTCTCGTGTTTGTGGATCGGCTCAACTCTCTCGAGGGGGTGTTGAGTAGAAAAGAGGAGAAGCTCGAGCTGAGCAAAGGCGTAGAGGCCCAGTGCCGCGACCTTCAAAGTGAGGTTGATCAACTATAAAATTAGTTAGATGGGTGTCAATTCGAGATGGACACGCTCAGGGGATAGGTTGCTGACAAGAAACAGCTGCTGGATGAGGCGGAGTCTTCCCGAATAGAGAGTCAAAGAAGGGACGCTCTTTTAGAGTTGGCAAACAGAACCTTTCATGCTGACCGGGACAATGTACAGTCGACGGCTAAAGAAAGGGAGGCCAGGCTGTAGGAGAGGATTGGCGAATTGGAGAAAGAGAACTCCGAGCTACTTGAGCGGATTTCTTATGTGGAGGGCGAGAATGACAAACTTCTTGAACGACCCTCTACTTCTTATGCCTCTGAATTTCCTGCCATTCCTCGAGAGCAGTACGAGAAATGGATCTTTGTCGAAGCTCGAATAGAGGTGATTCGAGAGTTGGGTCGGATGGGCTTCGTCTTTCAGACGTCCATGGAGGAAGCCCGAGTTAAAGCTCATGAGACTCGGTTGTCATGCGGCTATGATCCTGCCATACCTCAGCCTGATGCCGAGGACAATGATGAATGAGGCATTGAACAGCTTGAGGATAGCGCTTGGTGCGATTCTGCCTACAATCGAGATGATGATGGAGAGGACGGCGGAGACCAAGGTGATGATGGCCACTAGATATTTTGCCTTTATTTTTGTTTATCTTTTTTTTTACTCTTATCTTATCGGCGCCTTCGTGTGCCCCTGTAAAGACTCCTTATTTAAATATCAAAGTTGGATTTTTTGCTTTGTACATACCTTCTTATTTTTTCCTTTATTGTCTATATTTGTGTGTTTTGTTTTCGTACGTTCTTCTTTCATTGTTATCCTCTAGGTTGTGGCCGGGGGGTCGAGTGGTTATGGGCCGCATCGGCCTTTGTTTGAATCAGTTGAATGTGTCTCTTAGTTGGGATGTGGCCAATGGCTAATAGGTGTTGTTCGATCTGGTCGAACATACCTTTAAGTTGGGTCGAGGCCGAGGGTCAATAGGTGTTGTTCGAGTTGGTCGAACCTACATTTTAGTTAAGTCAAGGCCGAGGGTCAATAGGTGTTGTTTGAGCTGGTCGAACATACTTTTAAGTTAAGTCGAGGTTAAGGGCCGATAGATGTTTGTTTGAGCTGGTCGAACGTACCTTTAAATTAAGTCATGGCCGAGGGACGATAGATGTTGTTTGAGATGGTCGAATGTACCTTTAAGTTAAGTCGAGGTCGAGGGCCGATAGGTGTTCTTCGAGCTGGTCGAACGTACCTTTGAATTAAGTCGAGGCCGAGGGCTAATAGGTGTTGTTCGAGCTGGTTGAACGTGCCTTTTCAAGAGAGCAGTTCTAATTAACGAGTATTTCATTTATTTCAACATCACCACATCGATTACATCATTTCGCCCTGAGGAGTTTTTTGGGAAAATTACAAATTTTAGGTATTGGTTGGCGTTCCAGTCCAGTCCTAATATACCTAGTCCCTTCATTGTTCGACTTAGAGACTTTTAAGGAGTCAGGTAATGAAAATGTGTCTGCTCTCGTGTACTCCAACTCGGAATGTCACGTTCGTCTCCTCGTTAAAGACCTCCTCGAGAAAAACCTGTTGGGACAAAACTCAAGTGAGAAAAAAAGAGTGCGACTTGCGAGGCACTCCTTGTTTTTTAGAAGTTGAAGTATTTGAGGTGGCTGAAGTTCCAATTGTTAGGTAAGAGCATTCCTTCCATGTCACGACCCCAAATTCCCTCCGTAGGATGTCGTGATGGCATCTAGTCTCTAAGACTAGATAAGCCTATCAACGTAATAATAATAAATATCTGAAATAAATAAACTACAATTCAAACAATTTCAACTCCCAAAACCCGGTAGAAATAAGTCACAAGCTTCTAAGAATTTATTCTCTATGTCTCTATACATCAGAGTCTAAAGCAAATAAGGAAGACAACATAGTAAGATAGAAGGGGACTCCGGAGTCTGCGGGCGCGAGCAGATATACCTCGAAGTCTCCTCGTATAGCTAGCTACTGATGCCTCGTCTGATAAGATATACCTGGATCTGCAAAAAATGATGTGCAGAAGCGTAGTATGAATACACCACAACGGTACCCAGTAAGTGTCAAGCCTAGCCTCGGTAGAGTAGTGACGAGGTCCGGTCAGGCCCTGCTGGAAAATATTAATGAATGACATGGTAAACTATTTATCAATATAATAAGATAAAATGACAATGGAAATGAATCAAGTAGTATGTCACCATTTAATTATACCAAATAATGACAATTAATACCTCGTGGAAGCAAAACAGAATTCCAACTTTAAGAAAATCACAACAATAATCAAAGACAACTGCAGTCATAAATCAATATCCACAAGAGCACTCCCGAGGTACCGCCTCGTAGTCCCAAATCATAAATAAATTCACAATATCTCATTTCCTTATCTCACCGCGGAAGCCTTCACAATTTATTTTAAAGAAAATATTTTTTTCGAAATAACATCCCGCGTTTTAGCCATCCTTATCACACCGCATGACTTCTAGTAATTCCCCCTACTAGCCACGC
>AWOL01S0010014.1:29843-43435 GCA_000715115.1 Nicotiana otophora
AGACTGCCCCCTGAAAGCACCCCGTACAGGAGGTATAGTAGACACTGGCGGTGCATAATATAGAACCTGAGGTCTGGGAGTAGTCGGAATACCACTGGAAGCTGGAAGTGCTGAATAAATAGGACAGCTCACATAACCTCTACCATGACGGGCTACAACTGGGGCACGAGAATTATTATATGTGCTAGAATTTCGGGGCCTCTTAGCTTCCCTCTCTCCCCTCTCCCGAGTCCGCATACCTTCCAATCTCCAAGCAATTGACACCACCTGTTGGTATGTGATGTCCATCTCTAGCTCTCGGGCCATACTGTATCCGATACTAGGGTGGAAACCCTCAATACATCTGCGAACCCGCTCTCGAACAGTAGGAACTAAGGCTGGTGCATGTCTAGCCAAATCACTGAATCGGACTGCATATTCTGACACAGTCATATAACCCTGGCACAGCTGCTCAAATTCTGCTCGCCATGCGTCTCTAAGACTCTGAGGAACATACTCTCTTAAGAACATATCTGAAAATTGAGTCCACGTGAGTGAAGATGCCTCAATAGGACTATCCAACTCATATGCCTGCCACCACTGGTAGGCTGCTCCTCTAAATTGGAATGACGTGAAAGAAACCCCAGTAGATCCACAATACCCATAGTATGAAGGATACGGTGACTTTCCTCCAGAAAACCCTGGGCATCCTCTGAAGCTAAACCGCTGAAAGTGGGAGGGTGGTACTTCTTATACCTCTCGAGCCTGAGTTGCTCACCCTCTGAAACTGTTGTCCTAATCTCAGGCCGAACTGGGACAACTGGTTGCACTGGTATAACCTCTGGGGTATGGTCAACTTGGGCCCGTGGTTCTGGAGTACGGGCGGCGGGAGTCTGAGCTCCTCCCCCGGCCTGAGATGTGGCAGGAGCAAGTGGAATTAACATTGCCTGAGCTAGAGTTCCAAACATGCTCAAAACCTGGGCAAGAGTCTCCTGAAGTGCAAGAGTAGTAACAGGCGTCTCAGGTGCCTGCTCTCCAACCGGAGCTACTGGTGGCTCTGGTGCAGCAGCTCGTACAGGTGCTCTGGCTGCACCACGTGGTCTTCCTCGGCCTCTGGTTCGGCCTATGCCCCGACCCCGACCTCTTGCGGCTCCAACAGGGGGAACGAGTGTCTGATCATCAGATCTAGTTGTGTGTGTCCTTACCATTTATGAGAGAGTAGAAATACAATTGTTTATAACTTCAAAATCAACAAAGGCGCACGATAAGGAATCAAGGAAGTGAATATTTCCTAACAGTTCCATAGCCTCTCGAAGGTAAGTACAGAAATCTCCGTACCGATCCGCAAGACTTTACTAAACTTGCTTGTGACTCATAACACCTATGAACCTAGTGCTCTGATACTAACTTGTCACGACCCCAAATTCCCTCCGTAGGATGTCGTGATGGCACCTAGTCTCTAAGACTAGGTAAGCCTATCCATGCGTAATAATAATAAATATATGAAATAAATAAACTACAATTCAAATATTTTCAACTCCCAAAACCCGGTAGAAATAAGTCACAAGATTCTAAGAATTTATTCGCTACGTCTCTATACATCAGAGTCTAAAGCAAATAAGGAAGACAACATAGTAAGATAGAAGGGGACTCCGGAGTCTGCGGTCGCTGGCAGATATACCTCGAAGTCTCCTCATACAGCTAGTTACTGATGCCTCGTCTGATAAGATGTACCTGGATCTGCAAAAACCGATGTGCAGAAGCGTAGTATGAGAACACCACAACGGTACCCAGTAAGTGTCAGGCCTAACCTCGGTAGAATAGTGACGTGGTCCGGTCAAGCCCTACTGGAAAATATTAATAAATGGAATGGTAAAATATTTATCAATATAATAAGATAAAATGACAATGGAAATGAATCAAGTAGTATGTCACCATTTAATTACACCAAATAATGGCAATTAATACCTCATGGAAGCAAAATAGAATTCCAACTTTAAGAAAATCACAACAATAATCAAAGACAACTGCGGTCATAAATCAATATCCACAAGAGCACTCCCGAGGTACCACCTCGTAGTCCCAAATTATAAATAAATTCACAATATCTAATTTCCTTATCTCACCGTGGAAGCCTTCACAATTTATTTTAAAGAAAACAGTTTTTCCGAAATAGCATCCCGCGTTTTAGCCATCCTTATCACACCGCATGACTTCTAGTAATTCCCCCTACTAGCCACGCGTATCAAGCCACCCTTATCTCACCGCATGTGTTTCAATACCCAGACCTTATACCACCGCATGCGTATCAATATCACAATATATCACAATTTACACCTCAAGTGCCCAAATATTTCAATTTGCCAAAATAAATCAACAACGATATTGTTTTCACAATAAATAGCTCACGGTGCATGCCAACATAATCATCAATAATATTTTTCCGCAATAAAGAGCTCACGGCTCCATCACAATGAGTACAAAAATCTTACAAAAATATTCAGGAATAAATAATTTAGCAAAATAATATTTCAAAATCTTTAATACGTTGCTTTAATACCAATTTAAAAATGTCAAATACTTCATATTAATAATATTTAATTTAAAAAAAATTAACCTGCAAATAATGCACGGAATAAAAGAAACCAAGTTCCAACTAAACAGGTAAAACAATTAGCATGAAAAAGGTCAAGCAAATTTAAAGTATATAAATCAAATCAATGATGGAAAATATAACAAGATTTAATAATTTAATTATTATGCCACAGTGATCTACAGAATTTAAAAATATAATTCTTCATATTTNCAATTTAAAAACATAATACTTCACATTTAGTCAGTGTACCCACTCGTCACCTTGTGTACACGACTTTCATCACATTACAATTAATACCAATCCTAGGTAAAATTTCTCCCTCACAAGGTTAGACAAGTCACTTACCTCGACTTGCTCTTATTTAATCACGTAGTATGCCTTTTCCTCGATTTTCCACTCCGATCGACTCGTATCTAGTTATAATTAATTCGATACAGTCAACAAAAATTATAGAATCAATTCCATAAGAAAATACTATATTTTTTAATAAAATCCGAAATTAACTCAAAAATGGCTCGTGAGGCCCACGTCTCAGAATCCGGTGGAAGTTACGAAATATGAACGTCCATTCAACCACGAGTCCAACCATACCATTTTTACTAAAATCCGACATCAACTTGACCTCCAAATCTCAAATTCTCATTTTGAAATCTCTAGGCCCAAATCCTCTAATTTCACCTCAAAAACATGTAATCTATTCGAAATATTCAATTATAATCCAATATAATTGACTAATAAAGATCACATGTGACTTACCTCAAGATTTCCCGTGATTTCTCGCTCAAAAAGCGCCTCACCTGCTTTTGGAAATGTCAAAAATGATAAAAATTTTCGGACCCTTCTGTTTTGTACACTGCCCAGTGCTTTCGCACCTGCGGTCCCGCATCTGCAGTGAAATACCGCATCTGCGGAAATTTCTCAGCCCAACTGCCTTCACTTCTGCGAGCTTTGGACCGCATCTGCATCTTCGCAGGTGCGGAAAATTCCATCGCACCTGCGGGCCTGTCCGCACCTGCAGCCTTCCTCTCTCTTCTGCGCAACATGAGCCACATATGCGGCATCGCACCTGCGACTAATTTCTCGGGTGCGATTACACCAGAAGACAGAAATTTTCCTAGATTTCTTGTAAGTCCGAATTTGATCCGTTAACCATTCGAAACTCACCCGAGATCCTCGGTACCTTAACCAAATATACCAACATGTCCTAAAACGTTATACAAACTTAGTCAAAACTTTAAATCACATCAAACAACGCTAAAATCACAAATCACACCCCAATTCAAGCTTGATGAAACTTAAGAATTGCCAACTTCTACATTCGATGTCGAAACCTATCAAATCAAGTCCGATTGACCTCAAAATTTGCACACAAGTCATAAATGACATAATGGAGCTGTGAAAATTTTCAGAACTGGATTTCGACCCCGATATCAAAAAGTCAACTCCCTGGTCAAATTTCAAACTTAATTTTTTATTTTATCCATTTCAAGTCTAATTTCACTACGGACTTCCAAATAAAATTCCGATCATGCTCCTAAGTCCAAAATCACCATACGGAGCTGTTGGAATCATCAAAATTCTATTCCGGGGTCGCTTGCATAAAATTCAATATCTGGTCACTATTTGAACTTAAACTTTTAATTTTTTATTAAAATTTTATATCTCGGGCTAGGGACCTTGGAATTTGATTCTGGGCATACGCCCAAGTCCCAAATCACGATACGGACCTACCGGAATTATCAAAACACTTATCCGAGCTTGTTTTCTCAAAATATTAACCAAAGTCAACTCAGTTGGGTTTTAAAGCTCTAATTCACATTTTAATCCATTTTTTACCTAAAAACTTTCCGGAAACTTTTACGGACTACGCACACAAGTCGAGTAATGATAAATAGTGCTTTTATTTCGAGGTCTTAGAATACAGAATTAATTATTAACTTTAAAGATGATATTTTGGGTCATCACATTCCAATGTCTCTAGTTGGAATGCGCCCTTGTTTGCCTTTCTTATGATTTTGCACGGTCCATCCCAATTGGCTCCTAATTTGCCTTCTCGGGGATCTCTTCCTGCTTGAGTCTTGGCTTTGAGCACGTAGTCCCCGACCTTGAGTAATTGTACCTTGGGCTTTTTCTTGTAGTAGTGATCTGCTTGTTGTTTTTGTGCAACCATTCTTATATACGCCATATCTCGCCGCTCATCAATCTCGTCAAGGTCTTGTCTTCTGTTTTCGTCATTGTTATCACCGCTTTCATTGGTATACCTTAAGCTGCGCTCCCCGACTTCAACTGGTAAGATCGCTTCAGTCCCATAGACTAGGGAGTGAGGTGTTTTTACTGTGCTCATTTTTGGGATATTCCTGTGTCCCCACAATACTCTTGGGAATATTTCCGGCCACAGTCTCATGGCCTCTTCGAGTCTCTTTTTCATCATGTTTATGATTGACTTGTCGTAGAACTCGGCTTGTCCGTTGCCAGCTGGGTGGTAAGGGGTTGAGAGTATCTTTTTAATGTGCCATTTTTTCAAAATCTTATTGGTTTTCCTTCCCGTGAACTGGGGTCCATTGTCGTAACTTATTTCCTTTGGCAGGCCAAATCGGCAGATGATGTTCTTCCTTATCAGGGTGATTACCTCTTGCTTGCAAATTTGGGCAAATGTGCCTGCTTCCACCCATTTAGAGAAGTAGTTAGTTAAAACTAAAAGGAATTTAACATTACCTCGTCCTAGCTGAAGTGGCCCCATGGTGTTCATTCCCCACTTAATGAACGGCCATGAGGAGGTGACGGAATGGAGGTGCTCGCCTTCTTGGTGGATTATGGGGGCGAACTTCTGGCACTCTTCACATTTATTTACGAATTCCAGGGCGTCTTTCTTCATGGTGGGCCAATAATATCCAGGCCGTATGAAACACCTGACTAGTGCTCGGTTAGCGGAATGACAGTCACAATGGCCTTCGTAGACTTCCTCGAGAACGCGTTGGGTTTGATTTGGGTCTAAACATTTTTCTAAGGCGTCGCCATACGTTCTCTTATACAAGTTGTTGCAAAGGAGGTTGTATATAGCGGCTTGCATTCTCAGCTTCCTAGCTTTCTTTTTGTCGTTTGGGAGGGTACCATCCTGAAAATAGTTTATAATACAATTGCACCAGTCCCAAGTTAAGTTTAGCGATTTTACCTCGATGTGGTCTAATGCCGAGTTGAGAAGATATACCACGCTCATATCACTAAGAGTTATGCTTTTGGTTGCGGTGACCAATTTGGCGAGTTCGTCCGCCTCGACATTCTGAGTTCGTGGAATTTGGTCGAGTTGGAATTCGTCAAATTTGGGTAGCAATTTGCATATCTCGGTCTGGTATTTCTGCAACCTTTGCACTTTGATCTGGAAAGTCCCGGTAACTTAGTTGACGACGAGCTAAGAATCGTAGTGTAGCTTTAAACGTTTCGCTCAACATTCAAGTGCTAGTCTCAATCCTACAAATACGGCATCATACTCGGCCTCGTTGTTAGTCATATCTGGGCATATTATAGATTGGCGAATGACTTTACCAGTGGAAACTTCGAGGATGAGTCCCAGTCCGGACCCGCAGGCGTTGGATGCACTATCAGTGTGTTGGATCCAGAGGTCATGTATAAGGTGAGAAGCTTAAGTAGCTTCCTTCTCAGCCTGGGGAATCACTTTGGCACTGAAGTCCGTGACAAAGTCGGCGAGCACTTGTGATTTTATTATTGTGTGAGGCTGATAAGTGATGTCATGCTCAGTTAATTCGATCACCCACTTGGCCAGCATCCCGGAAAGCTTGGGTTTGTGCAATATGCTTCTCAAAGGAAACGTAGTTACGACCGAGATTGGGTGGCACTGAAAATTCGGCCTAAACTTTCGTGAAGCTACGACAATGGCCAAGGGTAGTTTCTCGAGGTGAGGGTACCCCGTCTCGGCGTCGATAAGTGTTTTACTGATATAATACATTGGAGATTGCGTACCTTTGTCTTCTCGAACTAGGGATAAACTTACTGCTACTTCTGAAACAACAAGGTAAACAAGAAGACGTTCCTCGGGCCTGGGCTTTGAGAGCAAGGGCAGCGATGGCAGGTATTCCTCGAGTTGCTTCAACGCTTGTATGCATTCAGGCGTCCATTCGAGGCCTGTGAATACCATGTCAACACCACTCCTGTGAGGGTTTCACTGAATATTTTCAACAATATGGAGGACACCTACTCTTTAGTGAGGTCATTGCCTTTTACGGCAGTGACATAGTGGGTTACATAGTCCTCGGGATCAGTCGTTCTATCATAGATTCGGAGGTACGGAGGCATGTTGAAAGTTTTTGGTATAGCATGGGAAGTCACTTCCTCCTTGTATGGTTGTTCGACGAACCTACCAGAGTCTCTTTTTGGTAGTAATTTGGGAGCACCTGGTATTTTGTCTACTCGTTCATGGTGCTCCTTCATTTCTTCTTTGAGTGCTTTGTTCTCGTTTTTCATTTCCTCTATTATTTTTAACACAACGGGGAGGACATTGTCACCTGTACTGTCAACAATTGTATGAGTGTTGCCCGAAATAGGAGGGTTTGGTTGGTCGTCTCGTTCATTCCTATGTTGTGCTGCATGGATCCTTGTGGTTTCCATGGTCGTGCATGGGGCTTGCTTGCGCATTACGCTGACTAGAGTGTGGGTTAGCCAAGCTTCAAGGAGTTATTTCATAGAGAGTGGCGTTGCCTCTCCCGCGGATGTGGAAGACCCTTTTTCCGTTCCATTTGGTTGTGCTGCAGAAGGGTGTAGGCGACTTCCCTAATCTGGGGGACGCTCTGGGGGTTACCTCCTCATCTTGGGTGTCATACCCTTCGTCGATGACACTCATAAGGTTGAGTGGGACGTTGTCCATTAATTTTGTTCTGTTTCCTTGATTACCTGCCATGGGATCCTCGTATACAAAGAAAGAAAGGATATCTCTACAGCACGTTAAGTTAACAAGTCACGAAAGTTATAGATCTGGATGAAAACTAAAAGTTTGACTAAGAAAATCCCCATAGACGTTGCCAAACTATATGAGCAGTAATTTATATCTAGGTTGTTATACAATTAGATTTGTAGACAAAAAGGATTAATTTAAGTCAATATCAATATCCAAATGGCATATCTAGTGTGCTTATGATGTGTACCAAACATATGTTGTAAGATAATAATATCTTAGAGTAATGATGGAGCAATAACGATTTAAGAATGTGAAAGATAGCAATAAATGGAAATAAATGACATTTAAATAATATAAGGTTCACCCGACAAGGCTGAGATTTTTCACTGATCCTTCTGACAATGATGGATAATGATGAGCACTTGATTATTCCGATTCTTCTTGGATCGGGAGAGAAAGATAGAAAAAGAGGTGGAAAATAACTTTGTTTGTATTCAATAAAGTAAAAATCTTCAGAGAATGTCAATGTTGTTCTTTACAAATATATTCAAACCCCTTTTCTAGAACTACATCTCTTATTTATAAGGGTACATGGGCCTCAAAACCCTAAATAGTGCAACAGAGGGGAATATACACTAGATTATTCTCTAGGGAATCTAAATATTTAAACTATCTGTTACTGCACATCGAGGACGGATGCTCGTCCTCATCCTCATCCTCGTCTTTTATTAAGCCACCTCGACGATGATCTGCCTTCTTTATATGACCTCGACCTTTTGATATGTCGCAATGCCAATATAATGCAGCCTTTGAAGACTTTTATATCCGTTGACCAGGTCAAATACGTGACATGATGTTTTTCGCCCGTACAAGAATTCCCAAAAAAGAATGATTTCCTCTAGTTTATTACTACTACTTATTTTTGTTGGATTGTGCCCGTGAATATTGATGCAGAGGCATGTAAAAGAAGTGAGGACCGGATCTTTTGTTTTCCTCAAAATTTGCTTTCTGAAACTCTATTCCTCGTTGCTCATGTCTCCTGCTACAAATTTGTGGCGAAATGTTAGGTGCTTAATTAGCACACAATCACATACGCTGCAAATTGTAGGGAAAAAAAAGTAACACAATAATTTAATGAGGTTTCACAAAGCCTATGCCCTCGAGGTAGAAGTAGGGACAATTGTTTACTATAAGAAAACAAACAGTACATGAGATCCCTAATTACAAGAGTTGTGCATAATTTAGTAAATATCGAATTAGTAATTACCATACTAAAATCGATAATTTTGGTATTTGGTATTTGATTTAAGTTGTTAAAATTTTTTATATTAGGCATGATATACGGTGTCTCTTTACTCCTCCAGTGTAGGTGTAAGATCTGCATACACACTACCCTCCCCATACCCCATATGGGAGATTTTACTGAGTTATTGTTATTGGTTTAGGTATGATATACGGTATTTGGGAAACAATTGAGATATTGATACCGTACCGAAATATATACTAAGTTACACAATACACATTTTGTTTATGGTATATCAATATAAGCTCTCTATTGGACATGTAGAAGATGTTTGTTTACCCGTAAAACGGTACAGTTAAATTTATATGTAGTTTCTAGACAAGTGAACTAATTTGATCCTGAAATAATATAATAATCGAAGAAATACGCAGTACTTAGCCTTTGAATGTAGATGAAATAGCAAAGATAGTGATTCCGTGAACACGGTTTCCGAACACAACAATGATAGGATTAAAAAGCAAGAGAGTAAAATTGAATAAAGCTTTGTATAGAATATAATATATGTTCTTGCCAGAAATTTCGTGTCCTTTACAATGGTAACTGAGCTCACTATTTATAGCTACGCCTAGGAAAAAGGTCCTAGGACCATTTCTTCCTTTAATGCCAATTATGAGGGTCATTGATTGAGATGTAACATTGAGCATAAATGTCAAATTCTCTGTAACGGACCGTCGCTCTTAATGATGTAGAATATTCCTTAGTAAATACTACCGGACGCAAAGCTTTTAATACACTTTTATGAATGTTATCCGTTCTGGTGACAAGCGTACTGGCTACATTCGGTCCTCAACCATCCCATATTAGATTTCACGTGTCCTTCTTTTAGTCAGCCACGTGTCATATCATATTTTACCCTATACAGATAGTCCCGCTGCTTTCCAGTGACAAATCTTTGTATTACCGGGAAGTTGGTAAAAATACCTTTTTGGCGGGAATTACTATAACTCCCTCTGAAGGTCTCTGACAGTTGATTAGACACACGTCTCACCGCATTTAATGCCCCTACCACGCGTCATCCCATGATTTAGCACATCTTTTGCCGATTATCAAGGTAATCATGGCCATGAATTTAGCCACCAGAATTTTACTTATACGCAACTTTTGTTTTTTTTACGCTTCACAATTGCTTGAGTTTCTGATTTGCATCCTTGTTTTCCATCCTTTTCTTGATTTTCATCAAACACAAACTATTTACCTTCTTCTTTTCCAATAGTTTCTTCTTCCAAACGTGGTGGTTCTTCAAAGAATAAGAACAAACCCGAGGATTTCGTTCCTCCAACAATGGATTCCATCATCCCAAGAAGGCTTAGTACATCGAAGGATTTTGAAGAGAAATTTCCTACTGCTAACCCTCGTACATGGGCTATTAGTAGGTACCCTTCTTCCATTCGTCCTTCTAGTATTCCTGCTGTGAAGGAGGACTGCCGCTGCAACGAGTTGGAAATCATCGCTCCTGATCTATCGGAGTGAGTGACCCTTCCCAAGGAAGGTTTTACATACTTTTTCACATATCCCTTTACTTTGGGTGCGTTTTCTTTGAGCGGAGAGCTTGATTCCATGATTGCGGAGTTTTGCCTTCGATACCAGGTATATTTGGCACAGGTAAGTCTTTCAGTGTGGAGGACGATCGCCTGCCTCCGACACTTGTGCCAAGAAATTGGGGAGGAGCTAACCTTAGCTCATGTGATGAATCTTTATTCCCCCAAAATATTCCGCGGGGGAATGATAAACCTTTGCAAGCATGACCACCGTGCTTTGTTGTCTAGAATGGATGATGACAATGACCGTGGGTGGATGGAGCGGTTCGTTGCAGTTTCCACCAATGACATTATTCCGACAACGACTTCATCCTTTCTGGTTGCTTGGAACCGCACTCGTAAGTTCTTTGTATAATATTCCTCTTACTAGATATTCTTCTATGGTCGTATCATCTCTTCACCCTTCATATTTTATAGCAACTCGATGACTCCCACCGGTGGTGGAAGGTTTGAACCAGTGGGTTTAGAAGATTTTGGACGTCACAACGCCCGAAACTCATTCGTGAAAGGAACTAGCCCTTAAATATGGGTGGAAGGCCAAAAATCATGGTAACTCTAATCTGCCTTGCATCCATTTTTGTATATGACGAACTTGGTTGAACCCTTCTGACTTTGTTCATGGAATTAGGTCTACCTGCGGGCTCTATTGTTGTCCCTGAGGAGGACGTTCTGGCTGATCCTGCTGATGCAGCGAGGCTGCTTCAGGAAGCACTTACTCGAATAGGTATCTCCGGGCCTGTTTCGGGTGCAAATATTTCTTTACGGAGTCGCCGGCCGGAGGATAAACAAACAAAGAGAAGATGCTCCTCTGCAACCGGGGAAAGGAATAAAAGGGCAAAGGTTGATACCTATGAATCATCTCTGGTGGCGACGATGATTGCTACTCCTTCTGGGCCGGTCGTAGACACCGTGAGGATAGATGATGATGAAGAAGCTATTGATGAGGGAGCTTCTTTACACAGAAGGCAACAATCCTCATTATCTCAACAGGATGCTCGACCTGTTAAGATAGTTACACCAACTGAAGATGATGTCTCGGCACTTTGGGGAGAGTTTGATTTGGTAGTATATGCCAACTCCCATTTTCGGGCCCAAATTGTTGCAACCGGTGCTGTAGGGCTGAGTACCAGGTTCTTGTCATCTTTGGTTGGCGAGCATCAGCTTCATCTCCACCTTCACCAACACCAGCAACTACTATATCATTTCCATCTTCATCTACTCTTCCACCAGCGGTTGCTACACCATCTCCATCGGTCGCACCTGACCATGAAGAAGGTGTTCCTCTTTCACAGTCCCCAGTTCATGGGAACTTGGGGCAAAATTATTCTGCTCCGTCTGAATATACACAAAGTATGAGGAACATTACTCTTTCGGTCTCTACCAGGTGCAACCTGCTATCACAGCATGTGAAGCTTGCTAATTACCTAAAGCTTCTGGCTTCAGAAAAAGATTGGGAAAAGATTTAGACACTCTCGGGCGAGTGTTTGTTGAACAATGCTATGCATAACGCCGGGGCGGTACGTTCCTTCATTCCTCTATTATTTCTTCTACTTTTGAACGAATGTATTCTAAGTTTTTCCTCTTCTTATTTTATAGGCCAACTTTCTTGCCTCTGAGGGCCTTCAAAGGTTGATTCGTGAGAAGGAAGAACTTATTTCTGAACGGGATCAACTTTAGGCAGAACGGGACCAGACTATTCTCCACCTCTCGAAACTGGAAACCAGATCTACTGAGGCCGCTATTTTGGAGGCTCGTTTGCAGCAAAGCGAGAAAGAAGTGGTAACCCACAGCTAAGAAATTGGGCCACTGAGGGTTAATTTTAATGATGCCAAGGCCAAATCGGCAGAAGTTCAAAACGTCGTTCTTGCTGCAGTCGACCGTGAGGATGCCTCCGCTGAAAGAGTGATTAACTTTGAACTCCAAAAGTGAAGAGCTTGCTGCTGTGGAGGTGAAACATTCCCAACTAGAAGAGAAGTATAGGAAAACTATCGAGCATAATAGGCTCTTTAGTTCAACTGTCCGCGAGCTTGACGTCAGCCTCAAATCTGCTAGATTCGCCCGGGAAACCTTTTCGCCGAGGTTATTCAACTAAAAGAAGAACTTAAGAACCGATCGGCTTCCCTCATTATTGAAAGCATTTTTTCCATGTATAGCATGAGGAGGAAAACCTTGGAAGAGGCCAAAGCTGGTATCATTGATGTTAATGCCGAAATTGCTAAGGTCTAGGAGCTTGAGTTGGCTGCAAAAAATGGACTCCTGATGCAGTCTGAGGTTCCATGTTCTTCTGACTTTGGTTTTACGTTTTCAGAAACTGAAGAAGGATCGGAAGGCGATGAGGCCGAAGACCAAACGGGGGAAAGCATTGAGCCTTCGGCGGAAACACCTACTCTTCCCGGCAATGCGGATACTTCTCTTCCTCCTGGTTCTTGAGGCGCTGCAGCTTAGCTTTTTCTTTTCCCATTTTGCAGTTGTAATGTTTTGGCCCGTTCTTGTAAATAAAGACATATTTTCTTATTTTTGTTCAAGTGTCGTTTGAGTCTTACTTTCGTTTGAATATCCATGCAAGCCTTTAACTTTTGCATTTGCTCAAGTATTCTTCGCATGTTGTTCAATTCGCGTTTTACTATGTGTAGTCTCGGATGCCTTTTCTTTAAGGCATTTTGGTTCCGAGTATTATCCCTTTTACGTGAGGGTTTTTATGAATATTTACGCAATTTTTCGTTTTACATGAGGGTCTTTATGAATATTTGCGCAAGTTTCCCTTTTACATAAGAGTTTTTATGAATATTGGCAAAAGTTTGCTATTTGCTTCCTTTTCATATGCGACTTCGGGTGTATTTTTCTTCGATGGCATTTTAGGTTCTGGACATTGATTCTTACGGAACCAATCCCTTAACGTGAGGGTTTTTATAACAGAGGGCCCTCTTATGTTTACGGTGCTCTTGAAGAAAGCGTCTCCTATTCATTACGGTACTAACATTTGAAGCACTTGTTTAACTTTCAAATGACAAAATCACCTCATCGCTCAGGCAAGAAACAAGATAAAATCAAAAGGATTTCATTTTATTCCTTCTATTTTCAGAAATTACATAAGCATTTTGCTATGCAGAAAAGAAATTACCATTACTTGTAGCTATCTTGTACAACTTATTTCTATGGGGCTGGTTGCGCAGTCCCCGGTCTCGATGATGCATTTTGTTTCCGGATTTTTGTTCACGGTTGAGATGGAAAGTCATTATTGTCGTAGCTTCATATCATTCCCCTCCC
>AWOL01S0010014.1:45526-57606 GCA_000715115.1 Nicotiana otophora
CCCCCCTCCCCCGTTGTTTGAATGCGAAGAATGCGAATTAGAATTGTGAAAGTCTGGTATCTTCGAAGGTCCCACCAATGAATTTCTAGGTAATCCTTCACTCGGTAACATATCCTGTTTCGCCTTAGGAATCCATGCATCAAGTGAAAGAATACCTAACAGTCCTCTGGAGGTTTGTGCCCGTGAACGGTCAAGTAACCTCTGTTCGGTAGTAAACTTAACTTCCCGGTGGGAATTTGCTATCAAACCAAAGATTACCTAATTGTCCCCGAGTGGAATCTTGTTCGTTTACCTTGCTATCAAAGGTCTTATTATTGTTGTCTTCGTAGTATGCTTTCCATTGCTTCCTTTTTAAAAACCTTACCAGAAAAACCTAATTGGGACAAAACCTGAATAAAGGAAAAACAAAATGCAATACATACTTTCTGTTTGAGTGTTGTTCATGAGCAATAATATCTTTTGAGGTGTGCCACCTTCCAGTTGTTGGGCAACTTGTCTCCATTCTGGTTCTCCAACTCGTATAAACCTTTCCCAGTGACAACTGAAATCCGGTAAGGGCCTTCCCACATTGGACCTAGCTTCCCCATGTTGAGCTCCCGGGCATTTTGTGTTACTTTTCTTAGAACTAAGTTCCCTACTTTGAAAAAATGGAAGTTGGCTATCCGATTGTAATATCGCTCAGTCCTATGATTTTGAGCTCCCATTCTTACATGCTCCAAGTCCCTGCGTCCCTCGAGCAGTTCCAAGTTGATTAGCATTGCTTCATTGTTTGATTCTTTGTTTGTCTGAGAATATCTCAAAGTGGGTTCAACCGGGATTAGGGCTTCAGCACCGTACACGAGGGAAAAAGGAGTTTCTCCTGTACTTGATTTGGCCGTTGTTCGGTAGGCCCATAGGACTCCGGGCAACTCTTCGGGCCATTTTCCTTTTGCTGCTTCCAACCTTTTGTTGAAGTTTTGAATGATCACTTTGTTTGTTGACTCCTCTTGACCGTTTGCGCTCGGATGATAAGGTGAGGATGTGATTCTCTTTATTTTCAAGTCTTCAAAGAACTTTGTAACTTTTGCACCGATCAACTGTGGCCCATTGTCACATGCTATCTCTTTTGGTATTCTGAACCTTTCCCGGAGCCGGTTGCAGTGGTCCGGCGATATCCATCTCCCATTTCATGAATGGCCATGGGGATAGAACCAAATGTAAGGGTTCTTCCAGTTGATGTACTAGTGATGCGTAGCGTTGGCACTTATCACATTTTCGTATAAAATCATTGGCGTCTTGTTCCATGCAAGACCAGTAATATCTTGCCCGTACCAATTTCAGCACCAAAGAATCTATGCTAGAGTGATTACCGCATATCCCTTCGTAGATTTTTCTCATGCCATAGTCAGCTTCTGACGCTCCTAAACACCGGGCTAGCGGACCTTGTAAAGATTTTCTATACAATTGGCCTTTCCTAAAGCTATAACGTGCAGCTTTGGTGCGTAACGCTCGTGATGCTTTGGGATCGTCGGGCAACTTTCCGTGCTCGAGCTAGTTGATTATTTCGTTCCTCCAGTCCCAGACCAAACTAGCCGAATTCACCTCGTAGTAACCATCTGTATCAAGGACTGAACTCATCAGTTGTACCACTATTTCGGACTGCGATCCTTTTATTTTCGTCGAGGAACATAAGTTTACTAATGCATCCGCTTCTGCATTATCCTCTCTCGGGAGATGAGTTATTGACCACTCACGGAATCGTGCCAAAAGAGCCTGGACCTTTACCACGTATTGTTGCATACGTTCTTATTTGGTAACAAAGATCCCGTAAACCTGATTTACCACTAGTTGTGAGTCGCATTTGATTTCTATAACCTCGGAATCATGTTCCCGTGCCAATTCGAGCCCTGCAATCAAAGCTTCATACTCTGCACCATTGTTAGTTAAAGGGATGGTGTTGATGGCTTGCCTTAAGGTTTCTCCCGAAGGTGTGATTAAAATTATTCTGAGCTCGGGCCCATTTACGTTTGAGGCTCCATCCGTAAATAAGGTCCAACCCCGGATGCCGATTCCGACACCATTACTGCCTCCTTGGTTGCTAGAAACAGCAGTCCCAGACTAAAATTGGCCACGAAGTCAGCCAAACCTTGTGACTTAATTGCAGTTCTCGGTTTATATTCTATGTCGAATTCACTCATTTTGACGGCCCATTTGGCCAATCTGCCCGAGAGCTCGGGTTTATGAAGGATGTTTCGCAAAGGGAAAGTACTCACCACAACTATTGGATGGCATTGAAAATAGGGCCTCGGCTTCCGAGCGGCGACTACGTGAGCCAAAGCCAGTTTTTCCAAATGTGGGTAGGGAGTTTTTTCTCTCGTTAAAATTTTCCTAACGTAATAAATAGGAAAATGCGTACCTTCATCCTCCGGACTAAAACCGCAATTACCGTAACTTCTGAAACCGCGAGATACACTAGCAATGTTTCGCCTTCTTTCGATTTCGAGAGCTATGGAGGGCTTGATAAGTAATTCTTCAGGTCCCTCAAAGCCTGCTGGCACTCCGGCATCCATTCAAAATTGTTCTTCTTTTTTAGCAATGTAAAGAAGCGATGACATTTTTCCGACGACGGGGAAATGAACCTGCTCAAAGCTGCTAACCTTCCTGTAAGTCTTTGGACTTCTTTCCCGTTTAATAATTGATCCAGGATATCGTTTATGGCCTTGATTTTGTCGGGGTTTACTTTAATTCCCCTTTGTGACACCAGAAACCCTAGGAACTTACCGGAGCTGACCCCGAACGCACTTCTCGGGGTTAAGTTTCATGTTATGCTTCCTCAGGATATCGAATGTTTCTTGCAAATGCTTAAGGTGGTCACCTGCATTCAAAGACTTAAAGAGCATATCGTCTATATAAACTTCCATGGTTTTTCCTATTTGGTTTTCAAACATCTTATTTACGAGCCGTTGATAAGTGGCTCCGTTGTTTTTCAACCCGGAAGGCATTACATTGTAACAATATGTACCAAAATTTGTTATAAATAAAATCTTTTCCTCATCTTCCGGGTTCATCTTAATTTGGTTGTACCCGAAATAAGCATCAAGAAAACTCATCAGTTTGAGCCCAGCCGTGGCATCAATCATTTGATCGATATTTGGCAGTGGAAACGAATCTTTCGGGTACGCCTTATTAAGATCTTTATAGTCTACACACATATGAAATTTATTGTTCTTCTTAGGAACTACTACTACATTGGCTAGCCATTCTGGATATCTTACCTCTCTGACCGAACCAATTTTAAGCAAGCGGGTTACCTCTTCTTTGACGAATTTATTCCTGGCCTCGGCAATATGGCACTTCTTCTGCCATACCGGTGGTACGTTGGCATCCAAACTCAACTTGTGCACGGATATTTCCGTCAGGATACCTGTCATATCCTCGTGCGACCATGCAAAACAATAAACGTTAATTTTAAGGAATTCAATAAAACCGGACCTGAGCTCGGGATGCAGTCCTGTCCCCAACTGAAATTTTCTTTCTAAGAATTCTTCAAACAATGCCACTTGATCTAGTTCCTCTGCCGTAGATTTCGTTGCGTATGTTTCTTCCATAACATGGAAATATCTCGGCACCTAATATTTTTCTAACGATTCTGCCCCTAGAATAACCTCTTCTAACTCGGGAGTAGGCGCCACTTCCTATAATTGCTATGTCATGCGCTCCTTAACTCTGCTACTGGAAACTGAGATTGCGTTCATCTCTCTCACTGTCGGTTGGTCACCTCTTATCTGTTGGATTCCTTTGGGCGTCAGAAACTTCAGCAATTGGTGATACATCGAATTGTTTTCATTACTCCTTCAGCATTCGTGAGCAGCAAGATCTCTCCCCGGGTCGTCACGCTTGCAAGGTTGAATCTAGCGAGGCGTTTTTCACCGGAATAATGCTTTCGGTAAGTTTAGCTTGTTCCAATACTCTCCATTGTATGATATTAGCCGAACTTCCTGGATCTACTAGAATACACTTAGTTTTAAAATCTAACACATTTAAAGAGATTACCAGTGTGTCATTGTGTGGTAACAGCAATCTGTCTGCGTTCTCCTCTGTGAAAGTGATATCGTCCTTCCGGAGTCTTTTGCTATGAGTTATCGATACTTTAATCTTCTTTGCCGCCGAAAAGGTGACCCCGTTAATCTCGTTCCCCCCAAAGATCATATAGATCGTTTGGCATGGGGTTTCTTCTCCTGCTTTTGAGGATTTCATGTTGTCATTGTTGCGACCGTAATTGTTCTTGGCTCGATCACTCAAGAATTCTCGGAGATGACCATTCTTCAATAGCGTTGCCACCTCCTCTTGAAGATATCGGCAGTCCCCTTTCCGGTGACCGTTCATCCCGTGTCATTCGCACCATATATTAGGATCCTTCTGGCTGGAATGGGACCTCATAGGTCTAGGGAAACGTGCTTCTTTAATGTTCCTCATGGCTAACACCAGTTCCACTACACTGACGTTGAAGTTATATTCTGATAACCTGAGGTAAGAAAGATCTCGAGACCCTAACGTTTGTTTATCTTGAAGTGATTTATTGCTTCGACCACGATCAGTCCCTCCGTCAACGGTGAACTTGTTTGTTGCTCAGAAATTTCTACCACGGCCTTCGGTACGCTTGTAGGGTAAAACCCGACCCCTCGAAATCCACCTATCCGCATTGTAGTCATGCTTTGGTTTTCTCTGTTCTTCTATCGTCCTTTGGCCGATGATGTAGAACCAACCTGGTCATCCTCGATCATTATCTTTAACTCGTACCCGTTGTGAACACCTGCCCAGATTGTTGCTTGAACCTCAAGCAGGCTCTCCCTCAGCTTCCGGGAGCATTCTTTCTTTCTAGAATCGAGTAACAAACTCCCGTAATAATTTTCATTCTCCTTGTGCGATTCTTCAATTGTCGGTCTTCCCGGCTTGCACCTTTATGGCCCCGGCATGAGCTTTAATGAAAGAATTCGCGAGCATCTCAAAGGAATCTATGGAATGCTCGGGCAGTAACGAATACCACGTTAGGGCTCCCCTCGTGAGGGTTTCGCCGAATTTCTTTAGCAACACAGATTCAATTTCGTGAGGAGCTAGATCATTTCCTTTCACCGCCTTTGTGTAAGTGGTAATATGTTCCTGTGGGTCTGAAGTTCCATCATACTTTGCAACTTCAGGCATTTTGAAACTCTTTGGGATTAGTACTAGTGTCGCACGTGACTTAACATACTTCTTCGAGTTCGGGCCTTTCAATACTAGTGGTGCACCCGGGATTTGATCCATGCGGGCGTTTACTTCCCTCATGAACCGTAAAAGCTCATCTTTGAATAAATCGTTCTCGTTGTTAAGACCTTATCTGCTCCCCCAGCCCCATCGGAGCCGACTTTACCCTTGGGAGTGTTGTTGTCGACTCTCTGCATTGTTTGGTCTGCGAGAACAACGGGAGGAATTGGATCGCGCCTGTTTGCATTATTTGAAGCACCTTATAGTGCCTGCTTCAGTTCCGTCATAACCTGATCCTTCCGCGTGAGATGGCCTAGGATGATTTCCTATTGCTCTTACAGGATCCTCACAGCATCCGCTACTTGCTCCTCGTCAGCATCATCAGGAGTTATCTCCCGAACATGTCAAGGGTATCGCCTATCATGCACCGGTGTGGTGTCATTCCCTACATTGCTGGTGTCACAGATCGAATCCTCGAAATGAGGCTGATCCCCTCAAATTCCAGGGTTGCGTGCATCGTTAATAGTGTTATCTGCCATTTTGTGATTTTTTTCTAAGACAAAAATAATCAAAATACGTTAGTAAAAAAAGGCAAGGATCAATTTAATTGCACGGCTGTCTAGGCCCCACTGTGGGCGCCAAACTGTTTACCCGTAAAATAGTACAGTTGAATTTATATGTGATTTCTAGACAAGTGAACTAATTTGATCCTGAAATAATATAATAATCAAAGAAATACGCAGTACTTAGCCTTGGAATGTAAATGAAATAGCAAAGATAGTAATTTTATGAACACGGTTTTCGAATACTACAAGAATGGGATGAAAAAGCAAGAGAGTGAAATTGTTTAAAGCTTTGTATAGAATATAATATAAGTTCTTGCTAGAAATTTCGTGTCCTTTACAATGGTAACTAAGTTCACTATTTATAGCTACGCCTACGGAAAAAGGTCCTAGGATCATGCTTCCTTTAATGCCAATTATAAAGGTCATTGATTGAGATGTAACATTGAGCATAAATGCCAAATTCTCTGTAACGGTCAGTTGCTCTTAATGCTGTAGAATATTCCTTAGTAAATACTACCGGGCGCAAAGATTTTAATACACTTTTATGAACGTTATTCGTTCCGGTGACAAGTGTAGTGGCTGCGTTCGGTCCTCAACCAACCCATCTTGGATTTCACGTGTCCTCCTTTTAGTCAGTCATGTGTCATATCATATTTTATCCTATAAAATATTATGTGAGACCATAAATGAGGTATGCGAGTGTAATATGCTTGATCAAAAAATGCTTAAGAGAATGTTTAGTAAGAGCAAGCCATTTGCTGATATTGGTCTTGTTCAGCTTAGTTTGAGATCTTGACTAATTAATTTTACTATATCCTCGCCCATTATATTATGACATCTCCATACAGAGTTTCTTGGCCTTGGGACTATTATTTTGTTTTTTTTGCATTCATGTTGAGGCTAGCAGTGAAAATGGAGGAGCAAGGTAGGCTGCAAATTTTAAGTCTTATTCTCCAGGTTGTTGGGCAGTTTAACGTAATGTTTCTATGGTTTTATGGTGTTTTCTTACTTGTGTATTTTTATTGCATTAGATTAGATCTTATTATATTTTCTAAGTTGAGCAATAACACTAAGCAAGTAACAAGACATTTTTAATGATCAAATTTATTCCTTTATGTACCTTTTTTCTCTCTATAGTTGATACATGCTGGTTTTGGACAGAAAATTTATCAACAGTCAGGAAAGGTTATAATATTTTTATTTTTGTATTTGTAAGTACCTTAGTTAACAATATTACAGTCTACGGCTCGATGCACTATTTAGTATTACAGTCCAACAAATTGAAGTTATCGAACCGAATAAATTAAAACTGAAAGAAAAAAATTCGAACCATACCGAATTTAGTTAGGTATGGTATTGGTGTAGTATTTTAAGAAATTGAATATCAAAAATATCAAACCAAAATTTCTAAATATTATACCGTACTGACTGATAAATACCCTTATTAATTACAATCTCCTTAAAATCCCAAGTGTTTCCCAAACCTAAATGAGCCTGAAAAATAGATGAAAACATGGGGAAATGCACAAATATCTAATTTAGGGACTACTATTTAAGTTATATATCCTAAATTTAATTTTTTTGCAAATTTATCCACTTCAACACAACTTTAGACATATGTGACTGAAGTAATAAAATTTGATTCTGAGGTTACAAAATTTGTTTTGCGTTGAAAAGTCACAACATATGACTGAACTATGTACACCCCTATTTGCTTGCACTTCAGATGCACACATCTAAAGTACATGAAAAAATTAGTTGCACTTCAGTCATGTGATCTTAAGTGCAGTCATTTTTGCATGCACTTAAAATGTGTGCGTCCAAAGTGTAGTCAATTTTTTGCATGGACTTTAGATGTATATATTATGGATTAATATATTAACCCTGTGTAATCAAAATCAAACACTAATTAAAGCTGCTATGTTATATTTCAGGTGGGAGTTTTATAAAATCTGGCTAGAGTTACTTTTATGATAACCAAAGTAAAGTAAAATGATATTTATGTGACAAAAAAATAACTTTTATGTAATGAACATAAACCTAGATGACTTTTTTCCGTCTCTAAGCACTCAAAATTCTAAAATATTAAAGGAGAAAAAGATAACCTAAAGGGTGAGAAGTGCTAGAGCTCTAGGACCCCAAAAGCTGCGCAAGTCTTCTTCTCCAACAAAAAAAAACTCCAACAGTTTTTCTTCATGAAAACTAGCATAAAACCAGTCCCAAAAACATGTTTGTGTTACTGTTTCGCTACTACAGTGTAGTGAACAATAGCATCGCTTCACTGCTCATCCAATGAAATAGTGATTCGATATTGTTCATTGCGGAAAGCTGTGAGTTTGAGCTTCAATGGCCGCGATGGCCGGCGACCAGCCATCTTTTCCGGCCGGTCTGCCCTCCTCCAACATCGCCCAACCATAAACAACACCAACTATCAATCCACAAAGTCTAGATTACTCAAAGATTTTGACACCCAACTCAACTAATCCTCCTGCGATGACTGCTGCCCAAGCTTCAGTGCAGCCCATCGCCAAATCATCTACGACAACAAACAACAATCCCCAATCCATGGATTATTCAAAACTTTTAAAATCTACTGCTATTAATACCCCTATGCAAACCTTCGCTACGCTACCATTGAAACCAGTTGAGTTCCTTCATGGAGAACCAGTTGTAAAGTGGAAGAAACAAGAAGTGAAGCAATCTATCGTACAACAAGGACTTTTATTTGCAGTTCTTGAGAAATTTTCGTATGGGAAGCCTGTTATTAGTGAATTACGTAAAGTGATTCCAATTCAATGTGAGATTAAAGGCCATTGTTCAGTTGGTTTAATTGAAGATAATCATGTGTTGATTAGGTTGTCTTTATTGGAGGACTATGTTCATCTTCTTTCAAAGCCATCTTTTTATTTAAAAGCTCAGTCAGACGTGTGGCAGATGAGTTGTACAAAATAGAATCTATAGTGGACACCTAATGAAGAGACTCCCATTACCATTGCTTGGATTAGCTTTCCAGAACTGCCTCCTAATTTCTTTGGGAAGGAATGTGTATCTTCCTTAGCTCGTGCAGTTGGTAATCCATTACATGTAGACCTAGCCACTCAAAATGGGACTAGACCTAGTTGTGCTAAGGTGGAGGTGGAAGTTAACTTGTTAAGCAAGTTCCCTCATCGTATTAAGATTGTGGAAGAAGCTGATGAATCTGGACCAGAAGAGTTCAAATGGATCAGGATTAAGTATGATTATATGCCAAAATATTGCAAAGCTTGCAAAAAATAGGGGCATAGTGAGGTAGAATGTTGGGTAATTCATCCTGAATTACACAAGAGATTTGAAGAAGGTGTTGAGGAACAAAGCAAGGAGAAGGCAGTTGTGGTGAGTTCTGATATAATTGGGACTGCTGCAAATTCAACAAAGGTGCTAACTAGTGGAAAGGTGGTTGGTAATCCTACTAGTAATCATGCCAAGCAGGAATGGATGCAAGCAAGGAAGAATAAATACCAACGAGATAATAGGGGTCACATTGTTGATAACAAACAAGGAAAGGAAGTTGACAAGGGTAAAGGGAAGGCCAAAATTGAGGAAGTTGCAACCAAGAACAAGTTTAATACACTAGAGGTTGAGGAAGTTCATCAGCCTACTCTACAAATTACTGAAGGCAAAGTTGAGGATCATAGCAATGGTAAGAAGAAGGAACATGGGGAAAAGCAAGGTAAGAAGGGCCAGGAGAAGGAAAAGGAAGTCAATACTCAACAGGAACATAAGCGTGTGAAGAAGAAAGCAGTCGAGAAGGTGGTGGAAAATGAGCATAATGGTAACCCTATTCCTTCTGAGATTCAGTCTTTAGCTCCTAAAGCTGATCAAGGCTAATTCTAGTGTTCCTAGTGACCAACGTACTGATGAAAGGGCTAATAAGGAATCCATAATCGACTGGGTTCATAGAAGGTTTGGGACTAGCAATGAGGAGCTAAAACAACTTAATGTGACCACAAACCAATCTTGTCATGAGATTCCATCTCAAACATTTAAAGATTCTTGGTAGATTGAGGATCTTGATGAGGTAAACTCTACAAAGGTCTTATGGAGTAATGCAGCTGAGGTTAAGGATGATTAGTTGGGCACAACAAAGACAACAAAAGTCAAGGTGAATAAGGACAACAAGCCAAGCTCACCTGGCGATCGGCTGGCGACGCCAGGCCTAAAGCCAGGCTCCCCAGGCGTTAGGCTGACGACGCCGGGCCTAAAGCCAGGCTCACCAGGTGTTAGGCTGGCGATGCCAGGCTTAAATCTAAGCTCCTCAGGCATTAGGCTGGCGACGCCAGGCCTAAAGCCAGGTTCACCTGATGAGGCAGCTATAGTAAACCCCAACCTTAGTGCAACTGGAGTGATTTTGGCCTATGTAGATGGTGTTCCGGTGTATGCATTGGAGAACAAACTTGATGGAGATGTTAATATGAAGATTAGGGATGATATAGTAGGTTCAGACCAAATTTCAGGTAATGGTAAGGGTGGTGATCTTACTAGAACAGTGCATTCAGAGCAAACTGCTACAGTAACTCCTAGGGCAGGCAGTGTCTATGAGCTACAATTTAAGGAGTACAAACGGGCTGATGAGCGGGCAATTGTTCCAAGATCATCTGGGGAAATAGAGGAAGTGCCTATGGAATCTGGCACTGATCAAATTATGCAGCTACATCTTAATGTACCACTTAAGACTCCTCTACAATATTTACATGATTTAGTTACACACAATGTGACACCAATTGATGAAGACTTATTGAGACAAAATCCAATGAAGGATGAAGAAGATGATGAATCAACTGCACAAAACTTCAAACAAGTGGCTAGGGAAGGGGATTTATCACCCACAGCTGGTGCTAAAGAAGGTAAGAAAACTAAGAAGAATCAGAGTAAGATCCACCACAACCTTCAAGAATAATGTCCAGGAGGGCAACTTCTCTATCTAAATGATGATGATCAAAACATTAATATAAAACATAAGGTCTGTGAATACACAACAGGACTTTCCTAGGGTGATCAACATGAATGGGGAGCATAATTTTTGTGTAGTTGCATTGATGGAGCCATTTCAAAAGAAGGGACTCATTGATAGATATAGAAGGAGGTTGAATATGGAGACTACTTATGTAAATATTAATGGGCAAATATGGTTGTTCTTCGATGCAATGGTGGAATGGGAACTAGTGGAGGATACTGAGCAACAGGTGACTGTGAGAGTGTTTTATCATAACCTAGGGCAGCACATGATGATGACATTTGTTTATGCAAAATGTTCAGCAATGGAGAGGTTGGAATTGTGGGATCACTT
The DNA here is from genome assembly GCA_000715115.1 of Nicotiana otophora. Taxonomy (NCBI): domain Eukaryota; kingdom Viridiplantae; phylum Streptophyta; class Magnoliopsida; order Solanales; family Solanaceae; genus Nicotiana; species Nicotiana otophora. The sequence continues at coordinate 56,642 of AWOL01S0010014.1, forward strand.
GTATTACTTAGCAAGTGATATGGAATTACCATGGTTGGTAGGAGGGGATTTCAATGTGGTATTGCATGAAGATGAGAAAATAGGGGGACTTCCAGTACACCCTCCTGAATATGAGGATTTTGTATTTTATGTAAACTCTTGAGGTTTGTTTGAGCAAGGGTACAAAGGAAGTCCATTTACATGGTGGAATAGGAGATCCAATGCTGAGTGTATATTCAAGAGATTGGATAGAATTTTTGTACATTTGCCATTTCAGAACGTGTTGCTAACTATTGAAGTTGAGCATCTAATCAAAATTGGATCAGATCATGCACCATTGGTAATGACATGTGGGGTGCAGACAACTAATTTTGTCAAGCCTTTCAGGTTCTTGAACTTTTGGACAAAGCATGCTACATTTATGGATGTGGTGAGGCACAATAGGGAAGCTGATTTCATAGGGGATCCGTTTTTGATGTTCAAGCAGAATATCAAGAGGGTGAAGGCAGCACTTTCAAAGTGGAGTAGGGAAATATTTGGTGATATCTTCAAGATATTGGCTATTTTGGAGGACATTGTTAGGGTGAAGGAGATTTTATTTGAAGAAGAGCCTGCAACTGAGAACAGGATTGTGCTTCAAAAGGCTCAATCTGAATTGAAGAAATACTTGAGTATTGAGGAGTAGTATTGGAAGCAAAAAAGATGGGATGACTTGGTTTGCTGAATGAGATAGGAATACAAGTTTCTTTCACAATCATATCAATGGCAAAAGAAATAAATTGCAACTTAAGAGGATCAAAAGTGGCAGTGGGGTATGGATTAAAGACCAGGAGCAATTGGCTACAGCTGCAGTGGACTTCTATCAAAAATAGTTCACAAATGAAGGTGATGCTTCTGAATTTTCCTTGCTCAATAATGTACCTTCAATGGTCACTATGGATCAGAATTTGGAACTTAGCAGATTGCCAACAATTGAAGAAGTAAGG
>AWOL01S0010014.1:57726-87226 GCA_000715115.1 Nicotiana otophora
TTTTTGAGCTTAGTGGGGAGAGTGCTAGTGGTCCTGATGGATTCACTGGCCTGTTTTATCAAACATGCTGGGATGTTATTGGTGCTGATATACACAACATGGTGCTACACTTCTATAGAGGAGTTGCATTGCCTAAATCCATCACTCACACCAATCTAGTATTGCTGCCCAAGAAACCTAGAGTTGAGACCTTCTCTGACTTAAGACCTATTAGTTTGAGCAACTTCATTAACAAGATCTTGTCTAGGGTGTTACATGACAGATTGGAGAGTTTTCTGCCATCTCTAATATCTCCTAATCAATCCGGATTTGCAAAGGGTAGGAGTATATTTGAGAACATAAAGCCAGCTAATGTGGTGATCAAGCTTGATATGGCTAAGGCCTATGATAGGGTTTCGTGGAAGTACTTATTGCATGTGCTAAGGAAGATGGGATTTTCTGAGCACTTCATCAACATGATGTGGAACTTGATGTCAAATAACTAGTATTCAGTATTGGTGAATGGGCAGTCCTCAGGGTTCTTTAAGTCTACAAGGGGTGTGAAACAAGGGGATCCCCAATCTCCAGCATTGTTCATTCTGTCAACTGAGGTACTTTCCAGGTCTTTGAATAAGCTCTTTGAAGACAAGTCATTTGTGGGATTTGGAATGCCTAAGTGGTCTGATCCTTTAAACCACTTGGCATATGCTGATGATACGATAATCTTTGCATCTGCTCATCCTCCCTCCTTGAGCAAGATTATGGCAGTGTTGGGGAACTATGAGAAGATATCAGGTCAGATGATCAACAAAGATAAGAGTTCATACTACATGCATTCAAAGGTTGCTAATGGATTGTTTCAGGCAGTTGGAGCTATTACAGGATTTGCAAGAGGTAAATTCCCCTTCACATATCTAGGGTGTCCTATTTTTTACACTAGAAGGAGGAAGGACTATTATGAGGATCTTATCAAGAAGGTGAAGGCTAAATTGCATTCATGGAAAGGAAAGCTGCTGTCATTTGGAGGAAAGGCAACACTCATCTCTAGTGTGTTGCAAAGTATGCCAGTTCACATGTTATCAGTCCTAGATCCACTAAACAACATCCTGGAGCATCTACATAAGACTTTTTCTAGGTTCTTTTGGAGCACAAAGGAAGAAGGGAGAAGCAGACACTGGGCTTCATGGCAAAATCTTTGCCTTCCTAAAGAGGAAGAGGGCCTAGGTTTTAGGTCCTTACATGATGTCTCAAGGGCACTGTTTGCTAAACTATGGTGGAGGTTTAGGATTACAAAATCTTTGTTGTCTAATTTCATGTGGAATAAGTATTGCAAGAAGGAGCTACCAACAGTGGTGCCTTTTAGGGGAGGGTCTCATGTTTGGAGACAAATGTTGAATGCTAGGGAAGAAGTAGAACATGAGATCGTATGGGAATTGAAGAGTAGAACCACTAATATTTGGCATGAAAATTGGACTGAATTGGGTGCACTTTATCACGTATTACCTGAAGACTTTCCAATCAATGAAGATCTTTAGGAGGTGGCAGAACTGTGACAAGGGGAAGCATGGGATGATCAGCTGCTAGATCAAACTTTCAATGAGGAAATTGCAGAACATATAAGGATAAATGTGCATTATGAAGGCAGTGAGGGATATTGGGATAGGCCATACTGGATGCCAACTCCTTCAGGCAAGTTCAGTGTTAGCAGTACTTGGCAAATATTAAGGCATAGGGCTGATCCTAATCAGGAATTCAAGTTAATGTGGATTCAAGGTTTGCCATTCAAGATATCCTTCTTCTTGTGGAGATTATGGAGGCAGAAAATAGCCACTGATGACATGTGGAGGAGGCAAGGGCAAATGGTGATGTCTAGGTATTGGTGTTGTCAGCAACCCCAAGAGGAATCCATTGAGCATATATTTGTCACAAGTCCTACTGCCTCTAAGGTATGGAACTTGTTCATGGGGGCTGCTGGAATTACTGTGCAATTGATTCAATTGAAGCAGATTATAAGGCATTGGTGGTATGCTCAGTGTTGTCCAAAATTAAAGCCACTATTTCAAGCAGTACCAGCTATCATCACTTGGGAGCTTTGGAAGAGAAGAAATGCAGGTAAACATGGGGGTTCAGTGTCCACAAATAGGGTGATTCATGAGATAAATAGGGCATTGCATCAACTGGCAAGGGTGAGGTATGCTTGGATGCCTAATATTCTATTGTTATGGCCAGACATGATTCAATATTTTGAAGGATATAAACCTATATTGATCACTACAAGAGTAACATGGCAGCTTCATTTTCATGGTTGGTACAAATGTAATACTGATGGAGCCTCAAAGGGCAATCCTAGACCTATCTCCCTAGGCTTTTGTGTGAGGGATGATAAGGTGATGTGGTGTATGCTAGGGCAGTAGACCTGGGAGTGACAACTAATGTGGTAGCTAAAGCTAAGGCTATTCTTCAAGGGTTGGAACACTGTGTGGAGCATGATCTTCACCCTCTCATATTGGAGACTGATTCATTGGTGATGAAGAAGGTGATAGAAGGGGAATGGGATCCTCCTAGGGTAATTCTACAGGATGTGAAGAAAATTATAAAGATGAAGGACAACTTCAATATGATCTTTCAACATGTGTTCAGAGAAGGCAATTCAGTGGCAAATTTTATAGCTAACATTGTATTTTCTTTTGCAGGTACATCTGAGTTTCATTCATTCTCTGAAATGCCTAGTGCAGGGAGGAGGTTGATCAATCTAGACAAATCTCAATCACCTAACCTTAGGGTTAGGATAGCAAAGAGAAGAACCCCAGACTGATGGCTTCACAGGATTGGACTCTGCACAAACCTGCATGTTTCTTTATCTCATTCAGTATCTATTAAAGTATTTTCCAATGGTATTAGCATGGTCCCATGCTTATTCTGGGGGTGCTTTGATAGTGTACAGAAAAAATGCGATAAGCAGGTGTAGGATGGTACAATTTATCCTACTTCTGATATGTCTAAATGCTAAGGAAAATGCTGAACCCATCATATGGTATTTCTGGAGATTGTTGAATCATTTCTCAGTGGTATTAGCATGCTTTCATGCTCAATCTGAGGATGGTTTAGCAATGTTTAGAATGATGTCTACATTAAAGGTTCTAGTAGGGAAGGATCTGAGCTTACAAGATCACAAAAAGGCACAGTTTCAAAGCCTGGCCTTTGCCTTGCAAAGCTTGCTTAAAGCCATCTCATTCCTAGCTTTTGCCTTGCAAAGCCTGTCTAAAGCCAGCTCAAGCCTGGCTTTTGCCCTGCAAAGCCTGCCTAAAGCCAGCTCAAGCCTGGCTTTTGCCCTACAAAGCCTGCCTAAAGCCAGCTCATGCCTGTCTTTTGCCCTGCAAAGCCTGCCTAAAACCAGCTCAAGCCCGGCTTTTGCCTTTCAAAGCCTGCTTAAAGCCAGCCCAAGCCTGGCTTTTACCTTGCAAAGCCTGCCTAAAGCCATACTTCTCTTCTACACATTAATTTTGATAAGTGAGCACATGATTAATACTTGGACAAAATGAGTTCACTGCATATGGAGATCATATAGTAGCTACAATTGGAAGACTATGCTAGCTTCAACTCTGTGGTGGAGATATTTGGAATTCATTTTAGCCTATGGACAGTATACCCTGGCGCCTGGTGAGAGCTTGATAGGTGCTGCTTGGTATTTGCCAATGGCAATTGAATTCACATACACTGACAGGAGAGGGAAGCATTCAACTTATTATGTTGTAATAGCTAGTTCATTAGATTTTAGCTTGTCTATCTTTTTAATAGCTAGTAGCTGCATGCAACTTCTATTTTGATTTGGACATCTTGTAAGCTTTTGACTCATTTTGGGATTTTATTTACATATTAGTCACTAAGCAAGTACTGCCTAGTGGTATAGTTGCTTAAAAAAAAAAACCTAGATGACCATTCATGAGTTTTCTCCTATTTATATCTTCAAAACTGGTGGATAATAGGTTTTATTTTTCAACATTTTCTGCTTAAGTATCAAACTTATGCACAACAAAATTCAAACTCTGCGCCTCCGCACGTACCTTTTACCTTTAAATAAAAGCCTTGGGGGCTTATCGTTGGACTATAGTCCTAGGGGCTAAACTATCTCTACCTCTAGCTCTTATGCACCGTATAGGTGGATTTATTTGCAAAGTTTAATAGGAGTAGATATTATGGCAGAGTCAAAATTTGTTAAGGAAGTATGAATGGTCTAGCACTTTAACTAGATTGAAGAAATTTTGGTTTTGTGCAAAAAGACCAGAGAATACCATGTAGGTCTGGTAAAACCGATAGCCCAAACTGAAAAAAGGTTATTGGGTTATCGGTATCGGGTTATTGGGTTAACGGTTCGGTAACAGTGTAATATTATTTTACTATTAGGTTATTGGTTCGGGTCTCGGTTTGCCCATATTTTTAACGGTTTAACCGATAACCCAATAAACTTTATACAAATATGATTTTACCCTTAGGTATATAAATTTTTCAATTCTCCCAATTCTCTATCTACTTTTCTAACCTCCAAATTTATCATTCAACACATAAAGAAACAACGTTGTAAGGTTTATTATATTCTTTAAGAGGGTTACGACAATCGAGAAATTTTATCATATTCTTTATACAGTACACATTATCTTACATTACTTCTTCCCTCTAGAATTGAGATTGATTACCTTATCGGGTAAACCGATAACCGAACCGATAATGATCGATAACCGATAATCGATATCTTATCGGTTCGGTTATCGGTTTAGCATATTTATAAACCGATAACCGATATGTTAAACCAATAACATTCACAACCGAACCGATCAATGTTCATCCCTAATACCATGATCCTATAAATAAATATAAATAAAAAAAATGCTAGGCTACACTAGGAGCGGGGCCGGCTCCAACCTTATGTGGAGTAAGGCATGTGCCTTAGGCCCCGAAATTTAGGGGGCCTCATTTTTTAAAAATAATATGTTTATAGGTATTTAAAAAAATATTTAATATTTTTAATACAAAACTAGAGTTTTTAATATAAAAGAAAGAAAACTTATTAGATATATAAATAAAATAATACTTTGACTTACTTAAAAATGTATAGATGAATAGTTTTCATAACTTTTAGTTTTTTATTTTTTACTCCATTAAAAAAATTTGCTCTCTTCCTTAATTCCAAGTCAATCTTTCTTTTTTTCCAATCTCTTCATAATTCAGAAAACCCTACATATTTTTTGTGTTTCTCTTTGATATTCTTACTAACTTCTTTCTCCAAGATTTCATTACCTATCTTCTTTCTCCAAGATTTAACTAGTTCAAGTGTTCGACAATACTTTTAAACTTTCAATAGTTCTATACTTCTATTGCTTTGTAAAATCTTATTTAGGATCAACAATATCTCAAGAAAGATTAGATAGGTTGTCTATATTATCAATCGAGCAAGAATTATTAGAGAAAAACGATTATAAAAAAAAATTATTAACAACTTTATATCTCAAAAAGTTAGAAAAATATACTTCAAATAAAAACATATCTTATAACTTTCTTTTAAAAATTTAGGCCTCATATTAAACTTTGACTTTAGGGTCCGTGTGTGACTGACTAGCAGGCAAACACAAGAATAAATAACCTATATTTTGCTCATGTCCTTCCTCAATCTGCAAAGGATGAGAGAATGTGAAAAAGTATCTTAGTATAAGTTGGACAGAATTTAAGGATAAGCACGATGAAGTAAGGTGGTTGCAATTGAATCAACATCAACTACTAAAAAAATGCAATTGATGTCTCAAGGTTTATCTAATAAAGGTCAATTACTTTAGTTTTAGTTAGAAATTAGAAAGGAACACTTGGCATAACAAAAGGTCGTATTGCGTGCACGAGTCCTATATTATCATTACGTCCAAGACCGTCTGATTATGAAACTATTGTATAGTCCTTGTATATGACAGGGTAGAATGACAACGTATATCATTAAGTCTGGACCATGTTTGATTATGCAGCTAGTATAGTCCTGTATGACAGGGTACAAAATGACAGTTTCTTTAAAACTTGCGCACCTCGGACTAACTATTTTACTAGGTATCTATCACCTCCAACAATATAGGTATAAATAATTTCGTCTGAAAATCACTCAATGTCCTTTGTTTTATCTTTGATCGGACTTCAAATCCTGATCTGCAGTGATTTTCAGCTCACTTCATTGACTATTAATCCAGAAAGATTGATTTTACTTGTGTTAGATAAAGTCTCTTATGTCCTCCCAATATGAAATAGGATTACTAGTTATTTACCTTGATTACCTACGTTATTCACTTTGATTACTCAAGAAATTCGTCACACTAAGTAGTACTTGTATTTTTCGACAAGTACAAAAAGAATTCTCCTATTGACACTTATATTTAAAGCTAAAAGCTATTTCTAATATGAATATGGATAGACCAACCTCTATGGAAAATGTGGTGGGATCAAGAGAATTATGGTCATGCACATCATATCTTCAGGAATTGTGTCATGTCTAGAAAGGAAAGAGGACAAAACCAAGCAAAAAAACAAAAAAGTTGGGAAACTAGTCAATTATCATAGTCTCAAACTGTTTCTCAATGGTTTTATGTGTTGGAATCCACTTAACTATGCTCCTACGCCAAAAGGACCAAAACAGATGCTCAATGTTGGGGGATAATGCCACTCATGGTAAGAAAGATTTGGCATGCACAACCACTTGATGGACAGACAACATATCCCACGGCCCAAATGGAGAAGAAAAGCCACAAGCTTAGATTAGGTTCCTTTCTATCTCTCTTTCATGACGGTGACGATTCAACCCAACTATTTTGTCTAGTACCTGTTCCCTTCGACCTGCAGTGTACGATAACTCTGCACGCTAAAGCTTAAACAAATGAAAAAAAATTGCCTAAGTTTTTGTCTTTGCTAGAATTTAAACCCGACTCCGAGGTTTGAATCCACTTCATTGGATTCCTTACTTTTTCGAATAGAAAATGTAAGGCCCCGTAAAATGTCACCCAGAACTTGGGGTTTCGTGATGCCAAGATAGACTTATGTGTTGATGATACCTCGCCGCGGTATGAACTTTTTGGGTTGAATAGTGCGTTAGGGAATTGAAGAAAATTGTTTGGCAAAGCAGGGCATTTCTACGGTCCGCAAATCCGCCGCAGAGTGAAGCAGAGAAATGGCCCTTTTTTGGAGGTTGTTTTGCGGTCTATTATGCGGCCGCATAACGTTTTCGCGGGCCGCACAATCCATCGCAGACCCAGCATGAATATTTTCGGAGGGGAGTTCTGCGGCGCATTATGCGACCGCAGAACTGGTCTACGGACCGCTCATAATACTTATGCGGTCCGCATAATGGACCGCATAATGGCCCTCCGGAACTAGGCACTTCTGTACAGGTATGCAACAGGTCTGCGGTCGCATAATGGACCGCAGAACCTCCTTCCAAAATTTCTCATGCTGGTTCTGTGACGGATATACGGCCCGCAAAATATTTATATGGTCGCATAGTTGACCACATAACGACCTCCAAAATTGGCCATATCTCTGCTTCCCTCCGCGGCAGATTTGCGGCCCGCGGAGTAGTTCTGCGGTCGCATAATGGACTGCATAAACGTCATGTTCCGCAATATTTTTTTTTCAACTCCCCAACGCACTGTTCAATCGAAAAAGTTCGTACTGCGGCGAGCAAGCTCGCGTGAAGATTTCCTACAACCCTCAAATTCATTAGCCTACCTCGGCACCACGAAACTCCGGATTTTAGGTGAAATTCTTACAGGGCCTTACATCCTTCCCCGCTTAGGACCATTCGTCCTTGAATGAGGGTCAAAATTCACCACTAGCATCCTATGTGACCCAATGTTTACTTCACACACTAGTAGTTCCAAATTTTGACTAACTCCCTAAATTTTCAAAAGTTTTGCCAGAGTCTCCCCTATAATTGGGCCTATCCACCTATCATAGAATCCCAAAAACTAATCCTAACAATATATACAAAATCCAACGACACAACACAACATGAAAACAACACCAGCCATGACTCATAAGCAATATATTACCAAAAAGGAACACCCTTAACAGCAACTGTACAAGTGAAACATAATTCATAGAAGGTAGACAGTTAACATTTTCATAGAACACAGCTGCCTAAATACATAATTATTTAAACAAATGAGGGTACTTCCTCTTCATATCTTCCTCGGCCTCCCAAGTGGCATGTTCAACCTGTTGGTTTCGCTATAGCACTTTCACGGAGGCAATCTCTTTGTTTCTCAATTTCCGGACCTGCCTATAATGAATGGAACCTAGAATCTCTTCATAAGTCAATTTCTCATTAACCTCAATAGTCTCAACCGAAACAATAAGCGACAGATCTCCAACCACCTTTTTCAACATGGATACATTAAACACCGGGTGCACTAAAGACATATCTGGAGGTAGTTCTAGCCTGTAAGCAACTTGACCAATCCTCTGAATGATTCTGTACGGTCCGACATAACTCGGTCTCAATTTTTCTTTCTTACCAACCGCATTATACCCTTCATGAGGGAAACCTTCAAGAATACCTAATTATCCTCTTTGAACTCCAAATCCCTACGACGTACATCCGAATAGGACTTCTGATGACTCTGGGTAGTTTTCAACCGTTCCTTAATGATATTAACCTTCTCCATAGCTTGGTGGAAGAGGTTTATACCTATCAACTCCACTTCCCCAATCTCGACCCACCCAACGGGAGATCTACATCTCCTACCATATAGAGCCTCGAACGGCGCCATATGAATGCTAGCATGATAACTGTTGTTGTAGGCAAATTGTATGAGTGGCAAATGATCATCCCAGCTACCCTTGAAGTCGAGCACACAAGCGCGCAATATATCCTCAAGCATTTGAATGGTCCGCTTTGCTTTCCCATCATTCGGTGGATAGAAAGTTGTACTAAGATTCACCTGAGTACCCAAACCTTGCTGAAATTTCTTCCAAACATTAGCCGTGAACTGTGTCCCTCGATCTGAGATAAAAGAAATTGGAGTGCCATGCAACCTAACTATTTCCTTGATATACAACTGAGCATATTGTTCTGTTGTGTCAGTAGCCTTAACAGGTAGGAAGTGTCCTGGTTTTGTGAGTCGGTCCACAATCACCCAAATTGAGTCAAACTTGCGAGGCGTGCGAGGTAGTCCCACCACAAAGTCCATTTTGATCATCTCCCATTTNAATATTTAATATTTTTAATACAAAACTAGAGTTTTTAATATAAAAGAAAGAAAACTTATTAGATATATAAATAAAATAATACTTTGACTTACTTAAAAATGTATAGATGAATAGTTTTCATAACTTTTAGTTTTTTATTTTTTACTCCATTAAAAAAATTTGCTCTCTTCCTTAATTCCAAGTCAATCTTTCTTTTTTTCCAATCTCTTCATAATTCAGAAAACCCTACATATTTTTTGTGTTTCTCTTTGATATTCTTACTAACTTCTTTCTCCAAGATTTCATTACCTATCTTCTTTCTCCAAGATTTAACTAGTTCAAGTGTTCGACAATACTTTTAAACTTTCAATAGTTCTATACTTCTATTGCTTTGTAAAATCTTATTTAGGATCAACAATATCTCAAGAAAGATTAGATAGGTTGTCTATATTATCAATCGAGCAAGAATTATTAGAGAAAAACGATTATAAAAAAAAATTATTAACAACTTTATATCTCAAAAAGTTAGAAAAATATACTTCAAATAAAAACATATCTTATAACTTTCTTTTAAAAATTTAGGCCTCATATTAAACTTTGACTTTAGGGTCCGTGTGTGACTGACTAGCAGGCAAACACAAGAATAAATAACCTATATTTTGCTCATGTCCTTCCTCAATCTGCAAAGGATGAGAGAATGTGAAAAAGTATCTTAGTATAAGTTGGACAGAATTTAAGGATAAGCACGATGAAGTAAGGTGGTTGCAATTGAATCAACATCAACTACTAAAAAAATGCAATTGATGTCTCAAGGTTTATCTAATAAAGGTCAATTACTTTAGTTTTAGTTAGAAATTAGAAAGGAACACTTGGCATAACAAAAGGTCGTATTGCGTGCACGAGTCCTATATTATCATTACGTCCAAGACCGTCTGATTATGAAACTATTGTATAGTCCTTGTATATGACAGGGTAGAATGACAACGTATATCATTAAGTCTGGACCATGTTTGATTATGCAGCTAGTATAGTCCTGTATGACAGGGTACAAAATGACAGTTTCTTTAAAACTTGCGCACCTCGGACTAACTATTTTACTAGGTATCTATCACCTCCAACAATATAGGTATAAATAATTTCGTCTGAAAATCACTCAATGTCCTTTGTTTTATCTTTGATCGGACTTCAAATCCTGATCTGCAGTGATTTTCAGCTCACTTCATTGACTATTAATCCAGAAAGATTGATTTTACTTGTGTTAGATAAAGTCTCTTATGTCCTCCCAATATGAAATAGGATTACTAGTTATTTACCTTGATTACCTACGTTATTCACTTTGATTACTCAAGAAATTCGTCACACTAAGTAGTACTTGTATTTTTCGACAAGTACAAAAAGAATTCTCCTATTGACACTTATATTTAAAGCTAAAAGCTATTTCTAATATGAATATGGATAGACCAACCTCTATGGAAAATGTGGTGGGATCAAGAGAATTATGGTCATGCACATCATATCTTCAGGAATTGTGTCATGTCTAGAAAGGAAAGAGGACAAAACCAAGCAAAAAAACAAAAAAGTTGGGAAACTAGTCAATTATCATAGTCTCAAACTGTTTCTCAATGGTTTTATGTGTTGGAATCCACTTAACTATGCTCCTACGCCAAAAGGACCAAAACAGATGCTCAATGTTGGGGGATAATGCCACTCATGGTAAGAAAGATTTGGCATGCACAACCACTTGATGGACAGACAACATATCCCACGGCCCAAATGGAGAAGAAAAGCCACAAGCTTAGATTAGGTTCCTTTCTATCTCTCTTTCATGACGGTGACGATTCAACCCAACTATTTTGTCTAGTACCTGTTCCCTTCGACCTGCAGTGTACGATAACTCTGCACGCTAAAGCTTAAACAAATGAAAAAAAATTGCCTAAGTTTTTGTCTTTGCTAGAATTTAAACCCGACTCCGAGGTTTGAATCCACTTCATTGGATTCCTTACTTTTTCGAATAGAAAATGTAAGGCCCCGTAAAATGTCACCCAGAACTTAGGGTTTCGTGATGCCAAGATAGACTTATGTGTTGATGATACCTCGCCGCGGTATGAACTTTTTGGGTTGAATAGTGCGTTAGGGAATTGAAGAAAATTGTTTGGCAAAGCAGGGCATTTCTACGGTCCGCAAATCCGCCGCAGAGTGAAGCAGAGAAATGGCCCTTTTTTGGAGGTTGTTTTGCGGTCTATTATGCGGCCGCATAACGTTTTCGCGGGCCGCACAATCCATCGCAGACCCAGCATGAATATTTTCGGAGGGGAGTTCTGCGGCGCATTATGCGACCGCAGAACTGGTCTACGGACCGCTCATAATACTTATGCGGTCCGCATAATGGACCGCATAATGGCCCTCCGGAACTAGGCACTTCTGTACAGGTATGCAACAGGTCTGCGGTCGCATAATGGACCGCAGAACCTCCTTCCAAAATTTCTCATGCTGGTTCTGTGACGGATATACGGCCCGCAAAATATTTATATGGTCGCATAGTTGACCACATAACGGCCTCCAAAATTGGCCATATCTCTGCTTCCCTCCGCGGCAGATTTGCGGCCCGCGGAGTAGTTCTGCGGTCGCATAATGGACTGCATAAACGTCATGTTCCGCAATATTTTTTTTTCAACTCCCCAACGCACTGTTCAATCGAAAAAGTTCGTACTGCGGCGAGCAAGCTCGCGTGAAGATTTCCTACAACCCTCAAATTCATTAGCCTACCTCGGCACCACGAAACTCCGGATTTTAGGTGAAATTCTTACAGGGCCTTACATCCTTCCCCGCTTAGGACCATTCGTCCTTGAATGAGGGTCAAAATTCACCACTAGCATCCTATGTGACCCAATGTTTACTTCACACACTAGTAGTTCCAAATTTTGACTAACTCCCTAAATTTTCAAAAGTTTTGCCAGAGTCTCCCCTATAACTGGGCCTATCCACCTATCATAGAATCCCAAAAACTAATCCTAACAATATATACAAAATCCAACGACACAACACAACATGAAAACAACACCAGCCATGACTCATAAGCAATATATTACCAAAAAGGAACACCCTTAACAGCAACTGTACAAGTGAAACATAATTCATAGAAGGTAGACAGTTAACATTTTCATAGAACACAGCTGCCTAAATACATAATTATTTAAACAAATGAGGGTACTTCCTCTTCATATCTTCCTCGGCCTCCCAAGTGGCATGTTCAACCTGTTGGTTTCGCTATAGCACTTTCACGGAGGCAATCTCTTTGTTTCTCAATTTCCGGACCTGCCTATAATGAATGGAACCTAGAATCTCTTCATAAGTCAATTTCTCATTAACCTCAATAGTCTCAACCGAAATAATAAGCGACAGATCTCCAACCACCTTTTTCAACATGGATACATGAAACACCGGGTGCACTAAAGACATATCTGGAGGTAGTTCTAGCCTGTAAGCAACTTGACCAATCCTCTGAATGATTCTGTACGGTCCGACATAACTCGGTCTCAATTTTTCTTTCTTACCAACCGCATTATACCCTTCATGAGGGAAACCTTCAAGAATACCTAATTATCCTCTTTGAACTCCAAATCCCTACGACGTACATCCGAATAGGACTTCTGATGACTCTGGGTAGTTTTCAACCGTTCCTTAATGATATTAACCTTCTCCATAGCTTGGTGGAAGAGGTTTATACCTATCAACTCCACTTCCCCAATCTCGACCCACCCAACGGGAGATCTACATCTCCTACCATATAGAGCCTCGAACGGCGCCATATGAATGCTAGCATGATAACTGTTGTTGTAGGCAAATTGTATGAGTGGCAAATGATCATCCCAGCTACCCTTGAAGTCGAGCACACAAGCGCGCAATATATCCTCAAGCATTTGAATGGTCCGCTTTGCTTTCCCATCATTCGGTGGATAGAAAGTTGTACTAAGATTCACCTGAGTACCCAAACCTTGCTGAAATTTCTTCCAAACATTAGCCGTGAACTGTGTCCCTCGATCTGAGATAAAAGAAATTGGAGTGCCATGCAACCTAACTATTTCCTTGATATACAACTGAGCATATTGTTCTGTTGTGTCAGTAGCCTTAACAGGTAGGAAGTGTCCTGGTTTTGTGAGTCGGTCCACAATCACCCAAATTGAGTCAAACTTGCGAGGCGTGCGAGGTAGTCCCACCACAAAGTCCATTTTGATCATCTCCCATTTTCACATCGGAATTTCTATGATCTGTGCCAACCCACCGGGCCTTTGGTGTTCGGCCTTCACTTGCTAACAATTTGGACATCTTGCCACAAAGTCCGCTACATTCCTCTTCATATCATTCCACCAGTAGACTTCCTTAAGGTCATGGTACGTCTTTGTAGATCTTTGGTGCACGGAATACCTAGAAATGTGAGCCTCAGTCATGATTCTTTCCCGGAGACTATCTACATTTTGAACACATAATCGTCCTTGGTACTTTAGCGTACCATCATCCATGCCAAGAGAAAAAGTTGTGGTCTTATGTTTATGAATCCCCTCTTTCAACTGCACCAATGATGGATCATTGTATTGCTTCTTCTTGATCTCCATAACAAACGATGATTCAACCCTATTTTGCACAATCACCCCTCCTTTACTAGAGTCCGTATGACGAATCCCCATAATAGCTAATCGATGAACTTCTTTGGCCAAAGGCCTTTGATATGCCTCCAAGTGAGCCAAACAACTCATAGATTTTCGGCTAAGAGCATCCGCCACAACATTAGCCTTTCTCGGATGATAGAGGATATCAATGTCGTAGTCTTTGAGTAACTCAAGCCATCTTCTCTACCTCAGATTCAATTCCTTCTGTTTGAAAATATACTGAAGGCTCTTATGGTCCGTGAATATACCCACATGGACCCCATAAAAATAATGACGCCAAATCTTCTATGCAAAAACCACCGCCACAAGTGCTAAGTCGTGTGTTGGATAGTTCTTCTCATTATTCTTGAGTTGCCTAGAGGCATAAGCGATCACCTTGCCACGTTGCATCAGTACACACCCTAGTCCGATTCTCGAAGTATCACAATATAATACAAACCCATTTGTACCCTTTGGTAGGGTCAATACAAGTGTCGTAGTCAATCATGAGTTCAACTCCTGGAAGCTCTTTTCACAAGCATCTGACCAATGGAGCTTCACTGCCTTCTATGTCAATTTAGTCAATAGAGAGGAAAGAGTAGAGAACCCTTCCACAAACTTTCTGTAATACCCAGCTAAGCCCAAGAAACTGTGAATCTCATTTAGAGTTGTAGGCCTCGGCCAATTCTACACAACTGCGATCTTTTGCGGATCAACCTTAATTCCTTCTCTAGAAACGACATGACCCAAGAATGTTATAGATTCAAGCCAAAATTCACATTTCGAAAACATCGCATACAACTTGTGCTGATACAGAGTCTGCAGAGCTGCCCTAAGATGATTGGCATGGTCCTCTTGACTTCGTGAATATACAAGAATATCGTCAATGAACACTATCACAAAGGAGTCAAGAAAAGGTTTGTAGAATCGATTCATAAGATCCATGAAAGCTGTCGGGCCATTTGTTAGCCCAAAAGACATTACCAGAAATTTAAAGTGCCCATATAGGGTCTTGGAAGTTGTTTTCGGAATATCATGCTCCCTGATCTTCAATTGGTGATACCGTGATCTTAAATCAATTTTGGAGAAGTACTTAGCATACTGCAATCGGTCAAACAAGCCGCAGACCTGACCCGAATAATCTAGTTCTTAACATTACTTTTGCGGATCGCGTATCCATTCTGCGGTCCACTCTACGACCGTAGAGTTGTGTTCGGAGGGTCCATTTTCTGATTTTTATAACTCGGCCCTATTTCGATATATATATGTAAAGGATTCATTTTTGAAGCAAAAATCTGATATTTGAGAGTGAGGAAGTGTCATAGAGTGGGGGGAAAGCTCCTAAGCTAATTGGTCACCAATTCCTGCTCAAAAGTTGGAAGATTTGCAAGGAGAACCTCACAAGTTTTTCATCCAAGAGGTAAGCTTCCACATCCTAGTCTCAATTTCGAATTTGGGGTAGAAGATAGTTAATGAGGGGTGTGATTCTTAGGTGTAAGAGTGTATCTATGCATGCATGTACAATTATGAGTTGTGGGAAGGTAGTTGAGCTCAAATTGGTAGACCTTGGGTTGTGGAGTGAAGGAAATCCACCATAGGAGAAACTAGAAATCATAATGCTCACCTAGTGTTTGATAAAATGCTCAAATGAGCTATAACCACGAACTCCTTCCTAATTTGTGTTCAATTTTGTTATATTTCTAAATAGATCGAAGTGGCTAAGATTTCCAAACATTGTAGTAATTTAAGAAAGCTCAAAGCGAGGTATGTTGGCTAAACTTCTCTCTTAGAATTGAATTTCACGATGTCCTTGTAAGTCCCGAGTTGTTCGAACTATTCCGAGTAAGCTTTGCGTCAAAAAATATATGTTCATTATGTATTTCAAATGCTCTTGTCATGTTATGTTGCTATTTGAGAATGTGTTCAAGGTATAGGTTGTGTATCTAAAGGTTATGACTTCAAGTCGTGTTTCACATGAAAGCTATTATACCAAATTGTGTAGAAATCTCAATGTGCTTAAAACTCTTATTTGATCACATGTGTACTCAAGGTCTTGAATATAAATGCTTTGTTGTTGATGATCCGTGATAATGTTTGAAAGTGGAAGAGCAGAGCATGAAATATGAAATACGGCCAATGTGCCAAGAATGATATTACATGTGGGCCACTAGTGCCCATGAAACTGAGAAACATGTATAAGATGTTGAAATAAGTTGTAAATCCTTTAAATAATAAACACTTTGGGAGTATGGTTAGTCACCGAGGAAGGGTAGGTTGAAATAGCCTAATCCCGAAACTACACTTGCCGGTGTAGGAGTGAATTGTGATTATTCCCCTCATTTGGGATGTGATTGATGTGATAAGAATATTCCCATTTATTGGGATGAGATGATTATTGGAAAAAGGTAATGTCGATCCACACGGCATTGTGGTGAGGTGGCCTAGCCGGTCGGGTCGTGATCGGACGCCATGCCGCTCACATGGTGGTGATTGTACCTGAAATTGTAATTGAGGTAATGATTGAAATCGTGATAGTGATTGTGATTGATATCTTTGGGTGAGACGGCCTAGCCGATCGGGTCGTGATCGGACTCCGTGCTAATATCACGGTGGTACATCGGTGCTAAGATCTTCCAACCAAAAATAATGAAAATTTACTTGAAAACAATTCTTGCTCCTAACTTGATGTTTTAGTGTTGTTTGAGGCTTCCATTAATTTTATGATTGTTCTTTCTTGTATCGTTACCTGCTCTAATGAGAGGGTGTTTAGTCATACATACTAGTACTATTTCATATATACTAACGTCCCTTTTGCCGGGGGCACTGCATCTTTAATGGATGCAGGTGGTTCCACAGCAGGCGGCGTTGATCAGTGATAGCAGTACACCCTCTTCCCAGCAGATTTGGTGAGCCCCACTTCATTTAGGGTTCTTCTGCCTTTTGTTCCTCGTGTATTGTGTTTGAGGTATAACCGGAGCCTAGTTGTCGGCACTATCATAGTACTCATTCGTATCTATTAAAGGCTCCGTAGACACAATGTGGGTTGTATATTGATGTTGGGAAAGTCAAACTAGTAATGTTGTATTTGTACCACTTGTTTCACTTCAACTATGAACGTGCATGTATTTTGAGACTTTAAAATGAAGTAACTAATGATAATGAATTGGTGTTGTTCACATGATCCTCCTCGTTGTCTAATTAATTAAATGGTTCTTCTCTTTATTCATGAGTAAGTTCGGGTAGAAGGCATTGTACATGCTTGCTCGGCCGGGTGTATCTCAGTTGATCGCCGGTCGTGCTCCCCGAGGTCGGGGCGTGACAAGAAAATATGCCACAACAAGAAGCATCATAATTTGTACTATTTTTATAAGAATACGGAGGGGAAAATGGCCATAGCATTGTCCCAAAATTATGAAATCTCATGTTCAACTTAACAGCAACCCAAACAAACTCTGGTCTTACCATTGCCTCTTAGCACAACAAATCTTTAAGCAACTCTTTTAGGTATCCGAAATTAGTTCCTACATAGTTGTTCAAACAGAAGTCATAACTGGGAAATTCTTGACAATACCTAAAAGCAGGTACCTAAAAGATGTAGCCAAAAATATAGAAGTACAATTACAGTCTGGTGAACACTAATGGAGTCCTGGCAAGTACATCCATATCAAAGCAGAGCAATGAAAGGTTCTCGTCAATAGGTTCATGCAAAGTATCCATAAACCAAGACAGACAGATAAATATCTTTGTGAAAAAGATCAAACATAAAACCCTTGAACTTTTCACCAGCTATATTCATTCGCAAACAATTGGAAAAGAGTTTCCAACATTCATGCTCAAAACCTTTCAAGCAATCCAATGAATTAACAGTACAGTTTTTCATCAATTTAACCAACCAACGGGGCTAAAGAAAAATATAGGAAGAGAGATTATGGACCCCTGGTAGGAGCAAAGCAGAAACAGCCACCAGCTTGGTCTTCGGGTATCATCCCTCCTCCTTTGCTCGTGTCAATTGCTTCCACCAATTTCACTACCTCATCCATTTCAGGTCGTTTGTCTGGATTCGCGTCCCAGCATTTCTTCATGATATGTGATAGAGAACTTGGACAACATCGCGGAATATCTGGTCGCAGATTCTGCAAAAATTGTGAATAATTTAGGACTGGATCGTCTTTTTTACCCATAAAAAAAAAAAGGAAGATAACAGTTTCTAAATGAGCAGCATTAACTCATGATATAAGCAACGAGTGAACAAAGGTAAGTATGTGATCTAGTACTTAAGTGCATGACTACTCAAAGGCATAATAGCATCCAAGGTATTTTGTGTCAGCATGACATGGATCGAATAATAGCAAAGATAAACAACCTATCAACTCCTCAGTAAAGATATAGTGTTAGCCGTAATACTCCATAAGGTTGATTTGCATCGGAAAAGAGCTAGGCTTTACGACATCTATTTTCTCATCAGATTACTTAATATATGTGAATCAATGAATGCATACTTGATTACAAGTAAATTTCATATCTCATAAGAATATATAATAATATGATTAGCTTCAACAAGCGATTCAATAAGAAACCGGTTGATACAAGTCAGAAAACTTAACAGAGTATAAACCAAATGTGAGAATATGCACAGCTGTCCCTTGCAAAGGGTGACAGGAATGGAGAAATTATTTTCTTGCACGTAAAATAGGAACTTATTCCTGGGTTTTATCCACATCGGATGGGCGCATAAGAGAAAAGCTACCTCCAAACTTTGTAGTGCGGTTGAAATAATTATACATCTACAGAAAAGGGAAGGGTGACTGCATTTATACGTTTCCACCCTTTAACATATAATGATGATTATATTTTTAATAGTAACTCATAGGAAGCAACGATGATTTGATTTCACAAGAACAAGCAAAATCATGGTGTGAATGACGGCATAAACTTCTAAACAGACAAACCTGTCTAACAACTGCAGAAGAAACTTCAGCAAAGCTTAGATCTGGATATGGGAGATCACAGCAATAAATTTCCCATAAGCAAATACCAAAGCTGTATACATCACATTTTCTGTTGTAGGGCTTGCCATCAAGTACCTACACAATACATTTAATCATAATACAGATAAATTAGATTTGATGTGACATAGAAATTACATTAAAGCAAAAATAAGAGGGACTTTCTTGAAATATATCGCACGCTGCATGTAAGATAGGAAGAGGGTAGGCAGGTGATGATATCATGCTGACATGATATGACAAAGCCAACCCAACAGCTCCAGTAAAAGTGGGAATACCTCTGGGGCCATGTACCCAAGGGTTCCAGTTTCCCCAGTCATGTCCTTGGGATTTTGTGCTTCAACTCGAGCAACTCCAAAATCAGCAATTTTTAGAGTTCTATTAGTATCTAACAACATGTTTTCAGCTTTCACATCACGATGTACAATCTTTTTTGAGTGCAAATAGCTCAGCCTGAACAATTTCAAGAAGAAAATAAATATAATTTTCTTTTGATACGTAAGATCAAATTAAACATAATTGGGCATAATTATCAATAAATATTAGATATAGACTTACCCCCTGGACAGATCAAGAGCAAGCTGAATGACAATCTTAAAGGCTAGTTTCTTTTTCCTGTTTTTGTACAGGTAGTTCTTTAATGTTCCACCAGGGAGGAATTCCACAAGAACACAACAAGCCCGAGAAGGAAGGGTGGTATAACCCTCGGAAGGATTCTTCGAAGGGATCTTGAGATTTGAAGTTCCCATAGAAGCACCAACAAACTGAATAATCAAATAAAAGTTCGGAACATTGAGTTATTTAATTGAACGCTGCACGGCCACATGTTTATAGCAGGATACTAAAAATTAAAAGCTAAAAAGGGAGGAACCAATTCAGGAAAAAAGATATACTTTTGTAACATTTGGATGGTCAAGCTTGTGCCATACAGCAACCTCCTGCCGAAATGATGACCGCAGAGCAGCAGTTTCAGCAGCTGTGGCCATGCCATCCTCTCCCCAGTCCAACAGTTTCACTACACAAATAACATTACATAAGAAACTCTTACCGGTGGTTGATGAAATTCCTGAACACTTTGAGAATACCGATGAATACTTTCATTAATTGGTAGCATTCCCTTTTCATGTAAACTTTATTCAACATACTGTTAGAAAATTTCTAGAGCTCACTGGGCTCAAGTTAGTGTAATCATGACTCTTTGAAGTGAATGATGTAATGTCATGACCAAATGTCTTCTTCATGTACTCCACTGAATTTGTCAAGAAGCAGAACTTTCTGCCCATCTTTAGACCAATTTCGTTTACAGTATTAATATTTCCATTATCACAAAGATGCCATTATAGTGCTCACAATTCACAAGGATGTTCAAATTCCGCTTTACTTTCCAAATTTACAGCTTGTGGCTATAAGACAAAGATTTTATATTGCACTATATAAATCTCTTTTTACTTTTTTGGGGGGTCAAGGGGAGCAAGCTGACTTAATCAAAAAATATATTTGGAAGATCTGTTTCATTGAAGCGCTGAAATATTATACCTTCCTTTGGAAGTGTGCATACTTTCGAGCCAAAAAAAAATCTAATTGACATATGCACATTTCAATTATAACTCTCTGTGGCAAATTGAAATACACAATTTTTTGATAAAGTCAGTAAATTGTACAATTAACAATTCCGCTCTAAGAAACTGCTGTAAATTTCATTGAAATACACAACTTCTTTGAAGAAGTTAGCTGCAAAAGTAGATAATTACTGGCCTAAATAGCTTAATTGAGGAAAAATCCCCTTATAAAATCCTCTAAATTCTTGATGCATTTAGTAAACTTTTAACAGGTCCATTGGCCTTGCCATTAAACCACTATGTATGCGTATATTTTCAGCCTGGACTCTGGTAAAGAAATAGGCCTTTCAGTAACAACACAATTCTTGATTGAAATAAGAGATTTACTTCTCCGTGTCTTCTTTCTTCAAGTGTTAAATGCTTATGCACAATCTGGAAAAGGAACATAAGCTCACCAAGCTGTGCTACTTTTTGCCTAACTGTCAACTGTATCTTATCCTAACAGCAGTGTTTTAAGCAATTACACTATAAGACAATAGTGAATTAATGCATATTGCAATGCCAATAATCCAGTTCAGTGCTTCAAACCCTGGCAGTATATATCAATAAATCCATTTCAAGAAAGAAGCAAAGGTCAATAGAACATCAACCAAGAAAACAAACTTTCATTACTAATGAAGGCCATTTATTACAAAGAAAAGATAAAGGACTTTGACTTAATTTTCTTGACATCCAAATTTGTTACAGAAAGGTTTAAAGAGCATATGGTCAATAGCCATGTTAAAATTCACAGCAATCACTAAGATCAAATTCAGTACACATGCAGATGGTACCACTACAGTTCAATTACAAAAAAAACATACAGCTCAACCTATTTTATCCGAATATTATTTATGTTTTGTTTTACTTGTTGGTATTAAAAGGGAATGTATTGTTCCAAAATATACACAACAATATCTACATAGAAATGATAAAGAGTCCAAACTCCCAATAGCATGCATCAATCAAGATTTGCATGAGACAAAACATATCCTGCTAGAAAGAGAGAAACTAATGTTACCTGCAACATCTTGATTGTCATAGGTACCGCGATAAACAGTACCATAGGTGCCCTTAGCTACAAGATACCTTATTTCCAACTTTAGAGGATCAATCTCCCATACTTCCTTGGGTCTATGATTGTTTTTCTCTAAGTTGCTCGACCAAACACGGCTCAAGTGCTTTTCCAATTGAACATCCAAGCTTTTCAGATCAATTTTGTCAGCCCTGAAAATCATATCTTTGCTACTTATGCTTCCAGGACTCTTTGCTTCCATATTGTTGTCACTAAGGGTACCTACCCCTTTCAATTTCGACACAACTTCCCCTTCTTCTTCTTCATCATCATCCAACTTAAGGACCTTCTCTTCACCTTCCTCACTTTTCAAATCCATCTTTAAATTATTCGATTAATACACACAAAGCTTCACGAAATTTCTGATCTGGAAAAACGGTTTATATCAGATAATAGATCCACAAAAGAGCTTCAAATAGCTGTAATAAAAATAAAGGTATCTCAATAAGCTAATGAGCATGCAAAATATGCTTTCCCAAGGCCAAAAGACATATCTAAAAAGGAAAGGAAGGAAACAATTAGAGAAACCAAACAAATAACAACTTCCCAGCCCCAATTCCGAATTCTTTTCAAACTCTAATTCCCTTCCAAATTTGACCAAATAATCAATCAAAAATATTGTTAAAAGGAAAGGAAGAACAATTCAAAGCAAATAAATTTAAATTAAAAAAAAAAAAAAAAAAAAACTGACTTTTAAGCTCTTCAAAGACCCAACCTTTTGTTCATCGCCAACCATGCCATTGATTTTCACAAATAAGGGCCATTAAAATTAAAAGAAAACAAAAAAGTAAACCCTAAGAAAACGACCCCAGAAAAATAAAATATAAAAAGTCAAGGACTAATTTTTTAGGGACAAAGAAGAATACCCAGAGTCTGAAATCAAAAATCCATATGCAGAAATAGATAATTTAGCCATAAACAAAGACAGACGCAAAGTTTGACCAACCCCTTTTTTCTCTGCTCTGAATTTACTTTTCTTTTTATCTTTAAAGAAAAGGTCAAAGAATTTCCTCAAAAAAATGAAATTTGTGGGAGGAATTGTGAGAGAGAATAAGAAAAGAAGAAATGGAAGAAAGAGAGAAAAGGATGCCTATAAAAAAGGTTCCATCTTTTACCATTAACAATGTTTATGCGACAGCTTCAAGATACGAGAATAATTGTACTGTTTCCGTGCAAATCCTTCTAACGAAATTACCTGTAACACATTAATTCTTCTTTTTATATTAATAGAACTTTCGAATTGACCAAATTGTCCTCCTCGATTTCCTCCTCTTTTTTTTTCGTTAACCATCCAAATTTCGACGTCTAAAATCTATTTAAGGAGAAACGCTTCTTATAAAATAAAATAAAAAATTCATTATCAAAACTCAATCTTCTTTAACCTTTAGATTCTCTTTCATTTTTTTTGGTAATACATTTGGTTCTCTTTGGCGTAACATAAAGGAATTTACTCTACAGAATCATCTATTAGTATTTAATTACATTAAATCGTCACAAGAAAATTATTTTTATCATTTTAGGCGGACATTAATTTTCTTTCAATATAGCTAACTATGTATGCACTTATTGCAATTAATACTTGCACAATGTGATCGATATTTTTAATTATTAAACACATTATCCTCTGCTTTATCATCCACCTTATATTAATAGCAAATCTATTTCTAACTAAACCAAAAAAACTAGATAATCCAGAAAATGATTGTCCATTATAAATATTTTCTACTAAATGCATTGTGTATGTGTGTTGTGCTAAACACAGAGCTTTCGCCTTTTATGGTTCTTTTTTTTTTCCTTTATTTTGTGTGTGGAAAAAAAGAAGTGGTTCTCAATCTTGGTTTTGTTGTTTTGTCTATATTTGATTGTCTTTTTCTATTTTTCGAATGGATTGCCTCGACTATGTTTCAGAGCAATCTAGATGTTTTAATAGTTGTCTATTGAAAAATCAGATTTCCTACACTAAATTACTCCAATTTGGAAATATGCTTTTTTATCTTTTTTTGAAGTTGGAATAAGACCTAAACTTCATTACTAGAAAAGAAATACTATATTGGATTAATTATTAGAATTGTTTAGAAAAAATACCGTTTATCCTCGGTAAGTATATATCAAAGAAAAAATTTAATTTTCTCTACATATAGAAGATTAAACGCATCACAGCATATAGAAGGATCAAATCCATAAAGATGACAACTTAAGGTGCAAAGGGATTTAAACGTCCACCTTAAGATTGGAAAAATTAAAGTTCCTTTTAAGGACAAACTTACGAAGAGGTCAACTTAAGATGCAAAGGAACTTCAACGTCCACCTTAGGATTGGAAAATTAGAAAACTTCAACTTGAAGACTTGGCGAACTTTGCAGATTTCAACTTAAAGACCAACAAATTTGAAGATTTAACGGGCTTGAAAACTTGGTGGACTTTGATGCTTCAACTTGAAGAGCGGTGGACTTTTAAACTTCAACTTGAAAATTAACAGACTTGAAAATTCCAACTTAAAGCCTTGGAGGGCTTGAATACTTCAACTGGAAGACTTGGAGGGCTTGAATACTTCAAATTGAAGATCGGTTAATATGAAGACTGGTGAACTTGAAGACTTAGAGGGCTTAAATAATTCAACTTGAAGGCCGGTGAATGCTTGAATACTTTCACTTAAAGACCGAAGGACTTGCAAACTTCAGCTTAAAAATTGACGGACTCGAAGACTTCAACTTAAAGACTTAGAGGGCTTAAACATTTCGACTTGAAGACCAGCGAGCTTGAAAACCGACGAACTTGAAGATTTGGAGGACTTGAATACTTCAAACTGAAGTTGTAGCAGCCAAGACGAATTCAACTTGAATTGGCATTAAAGACTTCAACTTGAAGATTTGGCCTTCTATCAAAAGACTACATCCATCCATCAGAGATGCTAATTTTCTATTAAGGCTTACCCCTACTGAAACGTCAATCTTTGATTAAGGCACGAAGTTCAACGAAAGAATACATGTAAGCCTGACTTTTTAAAGTTTCAATCTAGTGGATTATATTCCACCATGCTTCATTCGAATAATGATCGGGGCAATTGGTATCTTTTGAACTCATGCGACTAAACTTAGAATGAAACTCTAAGTTGCCCATGTACCTCGGTGAAGAGGATCAAGTCATACCGTAGTTCAGAATGGATGACTTTTTTTCCTAACTTTTTCTTAAGCCGCCTATTTAAAGGTTTTCAACCTAACAGACTTTTTTTTTTGTGCCGTACATAGTTTATAATCTTGCGGGACAAGAGTAACATGCAGTTTATGCTCTTGCATTAAGAAGCATAGCGATTTGCAATTTAAGCTCGTATTTGGAAGAGCTTTGCAACTTGAAGAATTTTCTCAAACTTGAAGAGCTTCATGACATTCGGTTTAGGCTCGTGCGTCCAGGAGTATTGTAATTTGAAGATTTAGCTTACAATTCGAAATGCTTCACGACTCGAAGACTTGCTTAATTTTGAAGAGCTTTGCAACATGAAGTTCCGTTCGAATTTGAAGAGCTTTGTGACTTGAAGATTTAGCTCAAAATTGAAGAGCTTTGCAACCTAAACACTTAGCTCAAATTTGGAGAGATTTACAAGTTGAAAACTTTTCTTGAATTTGAAGAGCTTTACATCTTGAAGCTTGGCGTGAATTTAAAAAGCTTTGTAACTTGAACTCTTTGCTCGACTTTGAAGAGCTTTCGACTTGAGTCTTTGCTCGAATTTGAAGAACTTTGCAACTTGAACATTTCGCTCAAATTTGAAGAGCTTTACAATTTGAAGACTTTGCTCGAATTTGAAGAGCTTTACGTCTTGAAGTTTGGCTTGAATTTAAAAAGCTTTGCAACTTGAAGTCTTTACTCGACTTTGAAGAGCTTTTGACTTGAGTCTTTGCTCGAATTTGAAGAATTTTGCAACTTGAATACTTTGCTAGAATTTAAAGAGCTTTACAACTTGAAGACTTTGTTCGGATTTGAAAAGCTTTATGTCTTAAAGATTTATTTCAAAATTGGGGAGCTTTGTGACATACAATATATACTCATATCCTAAGAAGCATTATAACTTGCAGTTTAGGCTCATGCATTGAGGAGCATTATAACTTGCAGTTTAGGCTCGTGCGTTAAGGAGCTACGACTTGCAGTTTAGGCTCGTACGTTGAGGAGAATTATAACTTGCAGTTTAGGCTCGTGCGTTAAGGAGCTACGACTTGCAGTTTAGGCTCGTACATTGAGGAGCATTATAACTTGCAGTTTAGGCTCGTGCGTTGAGGAGCATTATAACTTGCAGTTTAGGCTCGTGCGTTGAGGAGCATTATAACTTGCAGTTTAGGCTCATGCGTTAAGGAGTATTATAACTTGTAGTTTGGGCTCATGCGTTAAGGAGCATAGTGACATGCATAGACTCTTCAGTTTCATTTTCGAATGAAAACTTGCCCCCATCCTCGCCTTCTTGTTCTTCTTCTTTGTCGTAAGGCTCAAAGACAGGTAGCCCTTGGTCGGCACTTATGGACATATTTAGTTTCATATCATGAGCACGAGTTGCTAGTTCTTCAAATGTTTTGGGCTTTATGCCTTGTAAGATATAGCGAAGACTCCAATGCATGCCTTGAATGCACATTTCGATGCTAGAAGTTTCACTAAGGCGATCTTTGCAGTTGAGTCTTAAGATCCTCCAGCGGTTGATCAAGTTAGTAACTAGTTCATCCTTTTGTTGATGAGCGTTTGTAAGTTCGATCATGCTTACGATGCGTCTTGTGCTACAGAAACGATTAAGAAACTCATGCTCTAACTGTTCCCAACTATCGATGGATCCAGCTTTGGGATCTGTGTACTAATTAAATGCATTACCTTTGAGAGATCGAACAAATTGTTTGACAAGATAATCATCGTACGTTTCAGCATTGTTGCAAGTTTCAACAAAGTGCGCTACATGTTGTTTCGGGTTTCCCTTGCCGTTGAATTATTACAACTTAGGAGGTTGATAACCAGCATGCATATTTAAGTTATCAATTCTTTGCATATACGGCTTTGCATATGTGAGAGATAATTTGGACGACGACTCAGGTTTATCTTTGATAGCTTCCATGATGAAGTCCTTTAATTTCTCAACATGAATTAGACCTTCAGCGGAGACTTGGATATCCTTAGTTGTCGTTGCTTGCTTTTCGGATGAGTCCCATTTCTCTTGTAACCTTTGAAGATTTAAAGGTATTTGTATGGATTCTCCTTCTACTATGCTATCTAACTTATTTTTTAAATTGTAAAGTTTATCATCTTGATCTTGCACGCGCTTTGACAAGCCTTCAACTACTTTCGCCAAATTTGCAAGTTGTTCTTCTACGACAGAAACTTCAATAACCATTGCTTGCATGATGTCCGTAGAGGATGAAGAATGAAATAGATCATTATTGGGATAGAGCTTGGAGGTCGCATTAATGGAGACTAAAGTAGATCCAATGCTCAAGTCATCATCATAAGCTTGCATTTCTCGAGTAATGATTTTACTGTACTTGGTTTCTTCATTCTTTTCCAAACTTGACTTGTGTTCTTTCCCTACTGTGCAGGCCATTAGTAGGTTTCGAGTCGACCTCAGCCAGTGTGAGGTCGAGCTTCAGAAGGTCTCGGGGGAGAGAGATTCCATGCGGCTTCTTTGCAGCCAAAAGGACGAGGCTATAAAGGACCTCCAAGCAGATTTGGCTAAGGCTCGTGAAGAAGAAGTCGAACTAGATAAGCAGGTGAGCCTCGTTCTGTTAGAGTATGGGCTTGACTCAACTGTGGAAGTTAACCCTTCATTATCTCAGCTGCAGCAAAAGGTTGAAAAGATCGGGTTACTTCGAAAAGAAGTCGATCAAATCAAGGTTGAATGTAATCGGTGGAAGGAAACTATCGACCGCCTGGCTGCGGAAAACGAAACCATCTTGGCCAAATTATTATCGGCCAATGTTCAGCTTCGAAGTGTCAAGCAAAAGGGTTCGGCTCAGGCTAAGAGGATCGAGGAGCTTGAAACACGGCTTGCTGAGGCCAAGGCAGAGGTTGAGTCATCAAAAGTCATGGCGGACAAGTCCATTGCCGTGTATCGGGCTGATGCCGAGGCTGCTCAGATAGAGGCACGAGAGGCGGCAGATACTACCGATACTCGAGCACATTGGGTTGCCGAACTTGCTAAGTGTCGGTCTCGGAGGGAGACCCTTGAGGAGATACACGCTCGAGGTTTCGACCTTGCTCAAGAGATAAAAAAAAGGCTAAAGAGCTCGAAGCTGAAGCTGAAGCCGTGCCTTCTGATGGCGATGATGATGATGGTAGCAAGAGCAGATCCGAGAACGGGGGGGGGGGAGCCCGATAGAGAAGAACCGGCTCCTAAGGATGACCAGGAAGCTTAGTCCTTAGTTTTTACGTTTGTAATCAATTATGTAGACAATTTTGCATATAGACAACTTTGCCGACTTGCTTCTATTTTTTGAAGACTTTATATATGCCTTATAAATGTTTTCATAAAGATTTAAACAACTTGATCAAATTTTGGATTTCGTAGCCTCTATAATCGAGTGAGTGCTTATTCAAATTTGAAGTGATGTAGCCCTTAGGCTTATTAGTCGAGTCAATGATTCAAACTCGAACTAATGTAGCCCGTAGGCGTAATGGTCGAGTGAGTGCTTGCTCGAACTCGAAATAAAGTAGCTCATGGGTTTAGTAGTCGAGTGAATAATTTGAGTTGGGATAAAGTGGCTCGTAGGCATAATGGTCGAGTGAGTGCTTGCTTGAACTCGAAATGAAAGTAGCTCATAGGCTTAGTAGTTGAGTGAATGATTCGAACTCGAAGTAATGTAGCTCGTAGGCGTAATGGTCGAGTGAGTGGTTTCTCGAACTTGAAATAAAGTAGCCCGTGGGCTTAATAGTCGAGTAAATTATTCAAACTCGGGAAAATGTGGCCCGTAGGCATAATAGTCGAGTGAGTGCTTGCTCGAACTCGAAATAAAATAGCTCGTAGGCTTAGTAGTCGAGTGAATAATTTAAACTCAAAGTAATGTAGCCCGTAGGTGTAATGGTCGAGTGAGTGCTCGCTCGAACTCGAAATAAAGTAGCATGTGGGCTTAGTAGTCGAGTGAATAATTCGAACTCGGGATAAAGTGGCCCATAGGCGTAATGGTCGAGTGAGTGCTTGCTCGAACTCGAAATGAAAGTAGCCCGTAGGCTTAGTAGTCAAGTTAATGATTCGAGCTCGAAGTAATGTAGCCCGTAGGCGTAATGGTCGAGTGAGTGCTTGCTCGAACTCGAAATGAAAGTAGCCCGTAGGCTTAGTAGTCAAGTTAATGATTCGAGCTCGAAGTAATGTAGCCCGTAGGCGTAATGGTCGAGTGAGTGCTTGCTCGAACTCGAAATGAAAGTAGCCCGTAGGCTTAGTAGTCAAGTTAATGATTCGAGCTCGAAGTAATGTAGCCCGTAGGCGTAATGGTCGAGTGAGTGCTTGCTCGAACTCGAAATGAAAGTAGCCCGTAGGCTTAGTAGTCAAGTTAATGATTCGAGCTCGAAGTAATGTAGCCCGTAGGCGTAATGGTCGAGTGAGTGCTTGCTCGAACTCGAAATGAAAGTAGCCCGTAGGCTTAGTAGTCAAGTTAATGATTCGAGCTCGAAGTAATGTAGCCCGTAGGCGTAATGGTCGAGTGAGTGCTTGCTCGAACTCGAAATGAAAGTAGCCCGTAGGCTTAGTAGTCAAGTTAATGATTCGAGCTCGAAGTAATGTAGCCCGTAGGCGTAATGGTCGAGTGAGTGCTTGCTCGAACTCGAAATGAAAGTAGCCCGTAGGCTTAGTAGTCAAGTTAATGATTCGAGCTCGAAGTAATGTAGCCCGTAGGCGTAATGGTCGAGTGAGTGCTTGCTCGAACTCGAAATGAAAGTAGCCCGTAGGCTTAGTAGTCAAGTTAATGATTCGAGCTCGAAGTAATGTAGCCCGTAGGCGTAATGGTCGAGTGAGTGCTTGCTCGAA
>AWOL01S0010015.1:5960-18324 GCA_000715115.1 Nicotiana otophora
ACAGAGGCGCGGTCATTGCGGGGACTTAGGTGAGCTGCACTCTCTACTACGATCCGCAGTCAGCAGAGTCTCTTTTAGAGTATTCATATTTCTCTTGTCCAGGATTTGTATTCCGGACAGATGTATTTCATTTTCCTTCCTTGTTGATGCTCATGCACTGTTGATACCGGATTTTGGGGTGATTATGAGTTGTCCTGTATTGAACTTGTTGAAAACATTATTATTTATCTTTTAAATTCCATCTTTTACTATTTAATTGAAGGAAAATATGATTTTAAAATATTAAAAACGAAAACCAAATTGAGTATTTAATATTGGTTTGCCTGACAACGATGGCCGGCGCCATCACGACCTTTAAGAAATTTTGAGTGGTGACAGTTAGAGTTAATTTATTCATTTTGGTACAAGCACGAAGTACAGGTAAGTATTTTTTGGGAATCGAGTGATACAGCAACAATACAGGCTGTACACATCTTTCAAAACATGAAAAGCCTGACCCAATAATTTATTTGGGTGTAATCTAATTCTTTGGATCAGATTATAGTGTAATTTGTCTTAAATTTGGCATAGAGATCTTACTATAATTAGCACTACTTTGCTTTCATCAAACATCCAAGTTACAAAGTAAAAAAAGAAAATTCAATCAAGGACAGGAAGTGCATCATATTACAAATCATGAACTTTACAAAAGTTGTAGTGGCAGTTTTTCTCATTGTGACTATTTTAGCAAATGCTGAAACCACAAATAATGAAGTTGTTGGCGACGATGGAATATCTTGCAAAGCAAAATGTATACTTGCATGTGCCTTAAGTAGAACTCCACATTGCCTAGACGATTGCCTGAAGCAATGCAGTTTTCCTGTCTCTCCGAAAGTGTTGAATTGTAATTTTGCATGTTCAACTGAATGTTGCTCTAAGTTTAGAGAAGGTATAATTCTTTCCATAACTTTCTTTATTTCAACAATTCTCTATGTTTGCTCATATGTGATTTAACAAATTATTTGTAGATTCGAAGCTGATGGGAAGTTGCTTGGAAGACTGTTCAACAAAATATTGCAACTAGCTAGAGAGACATGTATCTTTATTGCAAAAGCAAAGTAACAAATATGCTATATAATTAGTTACTCCAAATGTATTGATTTATGCTCCTAATGAAGTGGAGAAAATTATTTTTGACAACTCTATCTTTTAGGTCTTTAGTCTCTCTTATCGTGTCTTTGAACATCTCCCTAAAAGAGAAAGTAGTTAATTTCTATATCAATGCATCATCTGGTCTAATTTCTATGAGGCTATATATCTAATAGTGTTAATAAAACTTGTTCTGTTGATCACCTGTCGAGCAGGGGCGGAGCTAGAGGTTCCGAGCGGGTTCAGCCGAACTCAATAGTTTTGGTTCGAACCCTGTATTTGTCTTAAAAAATTCATTGAAATATATATAAATTATTAATTTAGAACCAATAGCTAAAAATACTTAAAATTCCGAACCCATAAACTTGAAATCCCGGCTCTGCCTCTACTGTCGTGCAATCATTACACACACACGCGTGCGCATCCGCATGCACGCACACGCGCGCGCGCACACATACACATACACACACACACACACACATATATATATATATATATATATGGTATGTTGGATAATAGATGATAATCCCGGGCTTAGATGCGGGATTACTTTATCCCGCGTTTGGTTGAACTTTCGATTCCGGGATTAGCAATCCCGAGATTAATCCCACAATTGGTTAGTATTATTCTATCACACATTGAGGATGGGATAATAATCTTGAGAGTAATTAATCCTGGAATAAACATTAAAATGATAAAGATACTCTTCTCTAAAGCTCTTCTCCTAATGTCTTTTAAATAATTCAAGTTTAAAATAAAATAAAATTTTATCTCAACTTATCTAGTATACGCCATACACATATTTATATTATATCCCGCATATCCAATGAACCAAACGTTTTCTAATAAGAATATATTTATTAAATAATCTTATTATTATTTAATCCATATATTATAATCACATCATTATAATCTCGACCCCTACCAAATGTTTTTTACCGTACTTTTACCAGATCTTTGACGATCTTCCGAAGCAGAAGCAAGCAAAAAGTTGATGTGTATGCAACATCTCTTACTTCAACCTTTCCCTTTTTATATGATAATCGATTGATCGGTGAGGTCTAGTTGGACACGTTTTGAAGTACAGAGAATAACCCATCTGCTTTTGTCACTTGAATACTATACTTTTGTCCGTGGCAGGATTCAAATTCGTGATATACGTCTAACTCTTTATCTTCTTGACATTATTTTAGTCGGTAAATTACTAGTTTGTGATCGAGGCTTAATAATCCGACGTCTAATTCTGGACATTCTAAGTAAAAATAAATTCTACTTTTTCTCCGTTACAACAAATTATGTTATTAGGAAAAAGCTTATTTTCTGTAACATCTTCCATACTCTCTGTTAAGAAAAAACAAGTAAAAATTATGAAACTACAAGGAAGTAAAACAAAATATTAATAACTTCTTCCAGCAAGTTGCGTAATTAGAATAAAATAAGAATTTTAAAATTAATAGCTTCTACAGAGAGAAATAGTAGAGGAGGTAAATTTGAATTTTCCCCCAACAGTACTTAGACATGTAAATTCATATAATTCATGCAGGAGCTACGTTAGCTAACGATAAGGTTATGGCGGACTCTAAATTTTAATAAAGAATAAATTTAAAACATTGTATTGTAGAAGGGTTTTAAATTTGAAAATTAACACCTTTTCTAACTTCAAGCCAAATATTTCCAAACACAGTTGTATTAGCACAGGGCGCATATCAAATAGTAAATAGTACTATCAATTTATTTGTCTAAATGCAATCACAGGACTAAACACGATGGAACAATTCTGCCAACCTTCTACTTCGTGTTGGTATTTCATATTTTTATAATAATACAGATTAATTATCTTTAAAATAAAAACCTTGAAGTGGTACACAATGAATAACATGAAAATCTTTTGTAATTATTACAATTTACATGACTGCGACCAACTCCCATATTAATTGCAGCTATTGTAAATAAATACCTTTGTCATTCACAAGTTGGTGGAGATCAGTTAAACATTAATTTGTCTGAGTTGGAACTTTGATTCATATAATACACCAGTTAAAATGTGTTAAACAAGTTGTGGATTGTATTATGTTTATTTATTTGGGTGTAATCTAATTTTCATGACCAGATTATTGTGCAATTTAATTTGTCTTAAATTCAACTGAAATCTCTGATTATAAATAGCGTTAAACAAAAGTAAAATATATATATTCATCAATCGAGGAGAGGTCCCAATTAAGTGCATTATATCACAAATCATGAGCTTTACAAATGTTCTAATGGCAATTTTCCTCACTGTGACTTTTTTAGCAAATGTAGAAGCTATTGGTGAGGAGGGAATGTCTTGCAAAGCCAAATGTGTGTTTTTATGTTTCTCAAGCAAAAACCCCTTTTGCCTTGATAAATGCATCGAACGATATTGTCATCTTCCCATTTCTCCTGAAGCATTGAACTGTAATCTTGCTTGTTCAACTAAAAGTTGCTCCAAATTTAGAGAAGGTATAATTCTATCTGTAAATTTCTTTATTTTAACAGTTTTATACGTTTGTTCCGACATGTATAATTAATATGACTAATTTGTGACATATTTCTTTTTTTAATAAACTCTTTGTAGATCCGAAGCAAATGAGAAGCTGATTGGAAGAATGTTCCACAAGATGTTAGCATCAAGAAAGGCGTGTAGAGGTTATGCTTATTGTTATGCAAAAGCAAAGTAATGAAAAGAAGCTAGAACAAATATAACTTAGAAAAGAAACGAAATTAATGTTTTTTTAACTATAGAGTAATAGATTTTCTGTTTGTGCCTCCATCCCAGTTTCCCTTCTCGACAGTTGATAGCATTTTTGCTTTTATGTTTGACCGGAGATTAAATATGAAGTGAAAGATTGTACTAAGCGAAGGTTCCAATATGAATTAAACCTAGAACAAAATTTTCATCGACTGCGCAACACTTTATTTCACTCTGTGCGATTTTTAAAGTTTAGTTGAACTCGACGTTACTATGTTTAGCATCTGAATTACTAAGATATAACAGGTAGCTAATTTCACGACCCAAACTCACCTATAGGTCGTGATGGCGCTGTGATGATCCAAAAGGTCATTTTTAAATTTAATAGTTAATTCGGTTTTCTAAGACCTCGAAAAGCACTAATTATCATCCTTCGATTTGCGTGCGCAGTCCGTATAATTTTTCGGAAAGTTTTATTGTGAAAAATAGATTAAAATATGAAATAGAGCTTTAAAACTCAACTGAGTTGACTTCGATCAATATTTTAAGTAAACGAATCCGGATTAGTATTTTGACAGTTTCAGTAGGGTCCGTATCGTAATTTGGGACTTAGGCGTATGCCCACAATTTAAATTGGAGGTCCCTAGCTCAAGTTATGGCCATTTGAAAGAAACTAGAAATTTAAAGTCTAAGAATTTTCAAAGTTTGACCACGGATTGGACTTTTTGATATCGAAGTCGGATTTCGATTCCGGAAGTTGGAGTAGGTCCGTTATGTCATTTATGACTAGTGTGCAAAATTTGAGGTCATTCGGACTTGATTTGATATGTTTCGGCGTCGAATGTTGAAACTGAAATTTCTTAGTTTCATTAAGCTTGAATTGGGGTATGATTCGTGGTTTTAGTAAGAGAAATGTTAGGCGCCATCACGGTCCCGAAGGTGAGAATTTCGGGTCGTGACAGTTGGTATCAGAGCACTAGGTTAGTTAGGTCTCACGAGTCATGAGCAAGCTTAGTAGAGTCTGAAGTATCGGTACGGAGACGTCTGTTCTTATCTTCCAGAGGCTACAGAGTTTAGGAATAATTCCACTTCTTTCATCCCTTATGGTGCGGCATTAATTTAGCTTGAAACATATATCTCATATTCCTTTGTATCCACTCGCGTATGACATTGCGCACTCGGTATCAGTTGTGCGTCGACGGTTCGTGATGCCGCAGATGGACTACAAGGGAGCCAGAGATGCTCAAACATGGCCTCAACGTATGGTTCTGATTGAAGATGCGGACGTATTGAAAGATCATCCAGTAAATCATGTGGGGGGTATAACGGACCTTGGCATCTGATTGATTTATACGAGTTGTGAAAGTTAATATTGTGGATCATCGGACGTGATGAACTATGACTTCGCGCCGAGTAGGGGAGTCCACTATCAATGGATGGATTTCGGGGTCATGTGTTATATCAGTTTTGGCCTGAAATGTATATATGTGGTACTGAAAGGTTCCCCAAAAAATTTACACATGCTTAAGGCCTGAGATTTTGTAGAGGATAAGGTTAAGACTTAGGGTATGCCAACCTCCTTAATAACCCTATACTTCAGTACAAAGGAGTTAGAGAAATAACTTTAAATTTATAGAAGGTCTACTCAGTGTGGACGTCATGGTTGTGGATTTTGGGGTGCTTCGGAAGAAGTATAGTGGTTGATGAGATTCTGGACTATGTGATTCGTACCAAGATTTGTCTGTATGGAGCTCTACTATTGTGATCGTTGTGAATAAATAGGGGTAAGGGTTACCCCAAAGAAGAATCGAAGAGTATGTTAGGAAACGGGTCAGCTCAGCAGTGTTGAATCAACATAACAAAAGAAGAAATCGGCCTGGGGAGAGATAATTCTCCATCGGTGTTCGTGGCAAGCCCATGGAGAGGACAGACCATCCAATGCAACACCGCCCACTTGGCTCAGTTCTCAGAAACGCTTTTGAAAGAGTTTATTTCTCGGACTCTCCGTAATGCGTGGCGCATAAGGTTTGAACGGTTGTGTAAGATCACCATGACGGTGTCAGAATATGCCATCAGATTCAATAAGTTAGCCCGTCATATTCCTACTTTGCTTCCTACAGCCAGAGAGCGAGTCCACAGGCTCATTAAAGGAGTCAATTATGATCGTAAAATTTTGTACGACTTGGGAGCTACATGCCGATACTTCATTTCCGCTAGTGGTAGAAATTGTCAAGATATTAGAACGTGTTCGGGGTGAGGAAAAAGGAAACTAAGGAGACCAAGATATCTCGAGGTTCTGGAGGATTCAGTGGATTCTACTATGCGAGTATAAATTATTATGACGGGGCTCGGGCAGTCGGCCAGTCCAGTTCGCACATCGGATTACTCGGGGTGCTCTAGTAAGTTCTTTTAATGCACCACTGACATGAGTTTCCTACAATGGCCATTCCAGTTATCTGGCACAGACTCAGTATAAGTAACCAAACCCGCAAAGGGGTTGTTATGAATGCGGTGATACTAGGAACATCATGAGAAAATTGTCCCAGACTTGGGAGAGACATATTTCATCAAAGCACTCAGGCTACGTGCCCCATTGAAGTTACTACGCCACCCACACGACCAGTTAGGGGTGAAGGACATGCAGGTAGAAGGCGTCCTAGAGGTAGAGGCCCAGCCATTGATATAGTTTTTTATAGTATGGCTAAGGTCGCTATATCAGATGGTGTCGTTACAGGTACGACCGTAATTTAAAATAAAGGAATAATTTCCTTAACTTGATTCGGTTCTGAGTATCAAGACGAGTCCTCCTATTGTGCTACAATTTATGAGTGAGCTTCGTAATTCTATAAACTGCTTATGTGTTTACTCCTGTTGGGAGATTTTATGGAGATAACTACGCCTATCATTCCGTGTTGGCCACTAATAAGATCTGCGAGGCTAAAGGTAGCTTTCTGTTACTCATTTCGGTAAGTTTTGATGTAATTTCCGGATAATTAATTATAAATTATGAATTATATGCCCTGCCAATGTGGGGTTCATTATGTGTTGTGATTTTGTTTAACAGAAATTATTTTAAATGAGAAAATGGAAAGTTTCGATTGGCACGATGTGCATATTACTTGTGATTCAGAACTGAGGACGAGATCCTCCCATTTTAATATAAATTGATATGTTTAAACCGGGCTACGAGCTACGGTAGAAGTTATATAAAGACTGAAAATTCTTGTGTTTAAGCTCTCCCTTGTGAAATTAAATTTGTACTATAGTACTGATAGGGAGTAATGCCTGTTAGGCTTATTTGAAAATTCTTGTATGAAATTCTTTGTGCATATTTGCCAAATTCATGTTTGTAATTATTGAGTTTTAACCTACGAGGTAGGTGCTCGCCCAGGTGGCATTAAATGTTACTCATTAATTCGGATAAATAATTAGGAGGTCTTCATGCGTCGCATCTCGTTATCAGTATTGTGAAGGTTTGCAACGAGATTTTTGTTATCATAAGGTTAATCGGAAATTCTATAATTGATTCTGAAAAACTATTAAGACCAGATTGACCCAGAAGGGTGCCCCATTTAGATGGCCAGACGAGTGTGAGTTGAGCTTTCAGAAGCTCAAGACTGCTTTGACTACATCACCAGTGTTAGTATTACCCACAGGTTCAGGATCTTATACGGTGTATTGTGATGCATCTCGCGTTGGGCTTGGTGCAGTATTGATACAAGAAGACAGGGTGATTGCATATGCGTCACGGCAGTTTAAAGTTCACGAGAAAAATTATTATGTTCATGACTTAGAATTGGCAGTCATTGTTCATGCGCTGAAGATTTGGAGGCATTACCTTTACGGTGTCTTGTGTGAGGTATTTACTGATCATCATAGCTTACAATATCTGTTCAAACAAATGGATCTCAATTGGAGGCAGAGAAGATGGTTGGAGTTGTTGAAGGACTATGATATCACTATTTTGTATCACCCCGGAAAGGCCAATGTAGTGGTCGATGCTTTGAGTATAAAGGCTGAGAGCACGGGCAGTCTTGCGTATATTCTGGTTGGTGAGAGGTCGTTAGCTGTAGATGTTCAGACTTTGGCTAATCAGTTCATGAGGTTAGATGTTTTAGAACCCAGTCAGGTTCTAGCTTGCACAGTCACTCAGTCTTCTTTATATGAGCGCATCAGAGAGCGGCAGTATGATGATCCTCATTTACTTGCCCTTAAGGAAACGGTGCATCACGGTGATGCCAAACAGGTTTGTTAGTTTACAGATATGTATAGTGTATTCTTGTCCCTCATTGAAAGAGGAATAATATCTCCTTGTAGTGTATAGCTATAAATAAGGACCTCTTGTATTGTATTTATTATCCAATATCAATAACATATTTTCTCCCGTGATTTCTCACATGGTATTAGAGAAATTGTGAGATATTTATCGCTGTGCATAAATTTCAGCGATTCCAGGAAGAGAAATCAGTCACCGAAAGTCTTTTTCCAGCGACCTTTTCAAGGCTGTTTGCGTCTGCTTTATCTTCGTCAGTGTTGTACAAAATCCAACACTACCACAAGAGTAGTCACTGTCCGACAACCAAACCCCAGTGAAAATCTCCAGCAGCAGCCTCCTCACGCGCCACCAGAAGCTCACGCGCGTGAGCTCACGCGCCTGCGAGTACGACCACTTCTTGCCATTTTTTGAAAAACTTCCTTTAGAACAGTTGGGTCGCCTGGTAATTCCGATCATATCCTTATTTTTTTTGTTTCATTCTGACCAC
The DNA here is from genome assembly GCA_000715115.1 of Nicotiana otophora. Classification (NCBI taxonomy): domain Eukaryota; kingdom Viridiplantae; phylum Streptophyta; class Magnoliopsida; order Solanales; family Solanaceae; genus Nicotiana; species Nicotiana otophora. Next base: position 14,562 of record AWOL01S0010015.1, read on the forward strand.
TTTGAGTTTTTTCCGTCAGCTACAGTAGATTCCTGCGTGAACAGTGTTCCGGCGCAGAACAATGTTCTGTTTTTACTGTTGTAAACAGTGTTTTCAATCTATTTCTTCAGTCTTTTCACCGAAGTTACTTATTTCTGCTATTTCAAGTTAACCCTACTACTACAAATTGTAGCGACATGGGAACATATGCTTTGAATAGTCGGATGGTTTCTTTCGCAGATTATATTGAGTTCCTTCAATACAAAGCATGTAAGCAGACATCTTTTGAGATAGCTTCTGTTGTTCAAACAGGTAATAGCGTGACTTGTTTCTCCCAATCTTCATCCTCTGAGTCTTGGGTCATTGATTCAGGTGCATCAGATCATATTTCTGGTAACAAATCTCTTTTCACTACTATTTCGTATTCTCAATCTCTTCCAAAAGTCACAATGGCCAATGGGTCTCAAACCATGGCAAATGCAATAGGTCAAGAAAGACCACTTTCTTTCTTACCTTTAGATTCAGTCCTTTATGTTCCCAATAGTCCTTTTAATCTCATAGTTGTTAGTCACTTAGCCAAATCACTTAAATGCGCTGTTTTATTTCTTGATGGCCATGCTTTTATACAAGAACGCAGTACGGGGCAGATCATTGGTACATGGTGTGAATCAAACGGACTTTATTACCTTATCCTTGCTAAAGCGCATGGACTCGCATCTTGTCTTCCATCTACAACTTGTCCTGTTACTGATTCACCAGATTTATTACATAAACGGTTGGGACATCCCAGTTTGTCAAAGCTTCAGAAAATGGTATCTGGTTTATCTCACTTGTCAGCTCTAGAGTGTGAGTCATGTAAGCTCGGTAAGCATACTCGCTCCCATTTCCCTAGGCGTCTTGATAATCGAGCAGAGTCACCTTTTACTTTAATCCATTCAGATGTTTGGGGTCCTAGTCAGGTCAGTTCCACCTTGGGATTCCGTTACTTTGTCAGTTTTATTGATTATTATTCTAGGTGCACTTGGATATTTTTGATAAAAAATCGATCTGAGCTGTTTTCTATTTTCCAGACCTTCCACGCTGAAATTCAAAATCAATTTGGGGTTTCTATTCGCACATTTCGTAGTGATAATGCCCGAGAGTATTTGTCTTCCCCATTTCAGCAGTTTATGAAATCTCATGGGATTATTCATCAAACATCTTGTCCGTACACATCTCAACAAAATGGGGTAGCTGAAAGAAAGAATAGACATCTTATTGAAACTGCTCGTACCCTACTCATACAATCTCATGCTCCGTTGCGTTTTTTGGGGGATGCCGTTCTTACATCTTGCTATCTTATTAATCGTATGCCATCTTCAGCTATCCAGAACCAAGTTCTATTCTCTGTCATGTTTCCCCACTTACCTTTGTTCTCTCTTCCACCTCGTATCTTTGGAAGCACTTGTTTTGTGCATAACCTTATTCCAGGAACAGATAAGTTAGCTCCTCGTACTCTTATGTGCGTATTTTTGGGTTTCTCGAGAACACAAAAGGGGTATCGATGCTACTCTCCTGACCTCCAGCGGTACCTTATGTCCGCTGATGTTACCTTCTTTGAAACCCAATCATACTTCACAGGTTCAGGTCATCACTTAGATATTTCTGAGGTACTACCAGTTTCATCTTTTGGAGATTCAGTCACTCCAGCTCCACCACCTATAGCTCCAGTTGTAGCTCCACCACCTATAGCTCCAGTTCCACCACCTACAACTCCAGCTGTAGCTCCACCACCTATATCTCTAGTTCCACCACCTACAACTCCAGCTGTAGCTCCACCACCTATAGCTCTAGTTCCTCCACATAAGCCAGTCCAACCTTCTGCAGCTCCACCACTCTTAACTTATCATCGTCGTCCACATCCAGCATCAGGCCTAGGTGATTCATGCCCCGCATCAGATTCTGCACCTACTGCGGACTTGTCTCCTCTTAGTCAACTAATTGCACTCTGCAAAGGTGTACGGCCACACTTAATCCTAATACTCACTATGTCGGTTTAAGTTATCATCGCCTGTCGTCACCTCATTATGCTTTTATATCTTCTTTGTCCACTGTTTCTATCCCTAAGTCTACAGGTGAGGCACTATCTCATCCAGGATGGCGACATGCTATGATTGACGAGATGTCTGCTTTACATGCGAGTGACACTTGGGAGCTTGTTCCTCTTCCTGCAGGTAAGTCTACTGTTGGTTGTCGTTGGGTTTATGCAGTCAAAGTCGGCCCGGATGGCCAGGTTGATCGGCTTAAGGCTCGTCTTGTTGCAAAAGGATATACTCAGATTTTTGGGCTTGATTATAGTGATACTNTCTGCTTTACATGCGAGTGGCACTTGGGAGCTTGTTCCTCTTCCTTCAGGTAAACTATTGGTTGTCATTGGGTTTATACAGTCAAAGTTAGCACGGATGACTAGGTTGATCGGCTTAAGGCTCTTCTTGTTGCAAAAGGATATACTCAGATTTTTGGTCTTGATTATAGTGATACATTCTCTCCCATGGATAAAGTAGCATCTGTTCATCTTTTTTTGTCCATGGTTGTTGTACGTCATTGGCCTCTTTATCAGTTAGACATTAAGAATGCTTTTCTCCACGGTGATCTTGAGGAAGAAGTTTATATGGAGCAACCACCTGGTTTTGTTGCTCAGGGGGAGTTTAATGGTTGTATGTGCAGAATGCGTAGGTCACTATATGGTTTGAAACAGTCCCCTCGAGCTTGGTTTGGTAAGTTCAGCACAATTATTCAGGAGTTCGGCATGACTCGTAGTGAGGCTGATCACTTTATGTTTTATCGGCATTCTGCTCCTAATCTATGTATTTATCTTGTGGTTTATGTTGATGATATTGTTATTACTGGCAATGATCATGATGGTATTACTAATCTAAAGCAACATCTCTTTCAGCACTTCCAGACTAAGGATCTGGGCAGATTGAAGTATTTTCTAGGTATTGAGGTCGTTCAGTCTAACTCAGGTATTGTTATTTCACAGAGGAAGTATGCCTTAGACATTCTTGAGGAGACTGAAATAATGGGTTGCAGACCTATTGACTCTCCTATGGATCCGAATGCTAAGCTTCTACCTGGACAAGGGGAGCCTCTTAGAGACCCTACGAGATATAGGAGGTTGGTTGGCAAATTGAATTACCTCACAATGACTAGACCTGACATTTCTTTTCCAGTGAGTGTTGTAAGTCAGTTTATGGATTCTCCCTGTGATAGTCATTGGGATGCAGTTGTTCACATTTTTCGGTATATAAAGTCAGCTCCGGGAAAAGGATTACTATTCGAGGATCAAGGCCACGAGCAGATTGTTAGGTACACAGATGCTGATTGGGCAAGATCACCCTTTGATAGACGATCTACGTCTGGATATTATGTTCTAGTAGGAGGTAACTTGATCTCATGGAAGAGCAAGAAACAGAATGTAGTTGCTCGATCTAGCGCTGAAGCCGAATATCGGGCCATGGCTAGGGCGACGTGTGAGTTAGTTTGGGTCAAGCAGTTACTCAAGGAATTAAAGTTTGAAAAAATCAGCAAGATGGAACTAGTGTGTGATAACCAAGCTGCTCTTCATATTGCGTCAAATCCGGTGTTCCATNACTTGTACCCTACTCATACAATCTCATGATCCGTTGCATTTTTGGGGGATGCAATTCTTACATCTTGCTATCTTATTAATCGTATGCCATCTTCAGCTATCCAGAACCAAGTTCTATTCTCTGTCATGTTTCCCCACTTACCTTTGTTCTCT
>AWOL01S0010015.1:40590-68515 GCA_000715115.1 Nicotiana otophora
GACGCGGTTACACATAGATTTCTTAAGCTATTATAACATTACTCAATCCTTTTCGAAATTACGAAGTTCAAATGAAACCTTTTAAATCTTAAGTTCTTCAATTTCAACTCCTTTCAAAATATTTAATAAGCAAACTCAATCTCGCTCCCTCTCGAGGCAAACAATTAAACATAAATCAATAACAATATCAACAAGGCATGATGTGAGCCTAAAACTACCCGGGCATAGGCATAGCTAGTAGCTACGTACAGACTCTCGTCACCTCGTGCGTACGTAGCCCTCACAAATAGAAGCACACAATAATTTTGTTCACCTATGAGGTTAATTCCCTCTTACAAGGTTAGAAAGGAGACTTACATCGCTCCGAAATTCCATAACCGGCTCCAACGCCACTCTAACACCTCAAACTAATGCCCAACGCTCCAAAACTTGACATAGATGATGAAGATGGAGCTCCGAAATCGCTCCAACACCGGCTCCCATGGAGGAAATGAAGTGCAAATGAGCCAAAACCTCGATTTTAAAAGAACACTGCCCAGGTCTTTCCCCTTCGCGATCTGTTAAATCCACTCGCGATCGCGAAGGCCAATCAACAGCTGCCTAAAAGCTTCTCTTTCGCGAACGCAATGTCCATAACGTGATCGCACTACTCAACCCCTTCCTCTTTCGCGATCGTGAACCCCGCTATGTGATCTCATAGAACAACCTTCACCAAACGGGCCAGCCCCATTAACACAGCGCACCGACGCGAACGCGAAGAACATCCAGCTCGACCCTCCGTGAACGCGAACTATTATACGCGATCACGTAGAGTAAAAATCCCACCAGTCCACTTAACCCTTCGCGATCGTGGCCCTTTCTTCGCGATCGCGGAAGAGGAAACCAGATGCCCAAAAACCAGCAATTCCTCAAAGTCCAATATCTGTCCGAACTCGATCCGAGACACACCCGAGGCCCTCAGGACCTTAACCAATTATACCAACACGTCCCAAAACACATAACGAACTTAGTCGAGCCTTCAAATAACATCAAACAACATCGAAATCATGAATCGCACCCAAATTTAAACTTAATGAACTTTGAAACTTTAACTTCTACAATCGATGTCGAAACCTATCAAATCACGTCTGATTGTCCTCAAATTTTGCACACAAGTCATAATTGTCATTACGGACCTACTCCAACTTCCGAAATCAGATTCCAACCCAGATATCAAAAAGTCCACTTCCGGTCAAACTTCTCAAAAACCTTCAAATTTCTAGCTTTAGCCAAATGACTCCAAAATGACCTACGGACCTCCGAGTCCACTTCCGGACGCGCTCCCAATACCAGAATTACCATACGGAGCTATTCCCGAACTCGGAATCCCAAATGGACATTGATAACATTGAAATGCTGTTCAACCCAAATTTATGAAATTCTTCCAAAATGCCAACTTCCACAATAGGAGCCGAAATGCTCCCGGGTCATCCAAAACTCGATCCGGGCATACGCCCAAGTCCAAATTCATCATATGAACCTGTTGGAACCTTCAAATCCCGATTCCAAGATCGTTTACTCAAAAATCCAACCTTAGTCAATTCTTCCAACTTAAAGCTTCCGAAATGAGAATTATTTTTTCAAATCAACTCTGAACTTCCGAAATTTCAATTTTGACCACGCGTACAAGTCATAAAACCCGAAGTGAAGTTGCTCATGGACTCAAACTGTTGAACGACGTGCTAGAGCTGAAAATGATCGGTCAGGTCGTTATATTCTCTCCCACTTAAACATGCATTCGTCCTCGAGTATGCTAAGAACAACGCTGGAGTTATCCGAAATCACTGTTTAATATCCCGTGCACCTAACCATGCTACCACAACACAGTTGAGCATATTAGCTCGATCCAATCTAAAGATATTCTCTTTTATTTAGGCAAATAAGCCTTAGAGCCCAGTTCCAACATCCGTAATTCTCTGCCAGGTCGGCTTCCCACATACGAACACCGTAACAATCACCACACGATGTACCAAAACATGATTGCATACCTTTGCTGAATTCACACCATGCACCGCAACATTCACGACCATAATAACATTCTCTGATCATAATAGCCAAAATCTCACGAATCCGATGCTCTCAATACACCTCATGACATATATAAGTCCTGTTTCAACTCTGGCAATACCTCTATGACGGAAGAGATGTGTAGAAATTTATAACCAACTGCCGAGTCAACAAACCATTGAACCTCTCCTCTTGACTAGAATCATCACCTCGTTATGAACCAAATAGTGGTATTTGCTCTTTAATATGCTTCATATAATCCGATCGCACTGATCCCGGATCCAAAAATCTCGTCTCACCCAGTATACGCTACTCAGGCAATAAGACACCTCAGACACGATCAAAAGTCTTATGTGATGCCACAATGTGCCGACAAGCTACCAACTCGAACATGATACATAAGGAAAATAAACTCTGGAAGGGATTACTCAACCCATGTAACTAATTAGACAACCGAAAAGATGTCATGAACCCTCCTCAGAAAATGGGACGCAAAACAGGCAAAATAGAGTATAAGGGATATACTCAACATCACACTGTTGCGGCGCGCAACCCGATCCAAATAACATACCCGTGGCGGCGTGCCACCCGATCCACACATAAAATCTATAAGGAAATACTTACCTAGCTAGAATGATCATTACTACAAAATACCCGAATATCGGCCACAAGCACGCTAAGTGCATAATACCATCCCTGGGAGGACAAACAGCGCCATACGCTACAAAACTCAAGCAAAACTAAGGTACAATATATTATCTGAATCTCGAGAGTTATCCCGCTCACATAACACCATCGCTACATGAAACCTCAACACATAGGGAATTTATTAAGCCGTTTCAGAACTCACACGGCACAATATAGTATTACATGAAATAGTCGATGATGAAATAACATCCAACGTCTGAATACTCCTCCATAAGGAGAATTATGCTGAAATGAACACATCTGGCCTGACATAGAGCCCACATTCACATTTAAAACCATCCACATACCTCAAGCCAATTCTGATCGCACCGTACTAGGCTAATAACCTTTCAAGGATCCATAATAACCCTTTTTCCCATAACATACGAGAACAGCCATCGTAACCGGAACAAACTTCCACAGTCCACAACCAAATGAACCGAGCGCCCTCCAGGCATAAATTCTCACATAAACAATAGTACCACAATCCCCATATTTGGCTCTAATCGATCAATCAAGTGACTATATGTCACACTTATACAATCTCCCCGTGGGACGTGCTCCCACTACCTTCCGCACCAGATAATAAGTTTGCACATCCATATCACCGGCCACACAAATGTTGTAAAGCAAATTAAAATCCGAATTTACTACTCAAAGCCTCTTACACAGGACACCGATCTCAGGTGACGCTAAAGACAATACCAGCTTACTCTAACCATCTGAATCCTTTCCCGCTCATCCGAGCTCTTGACATTCTTGTCGACACCAAACTGCAACCTTGATCCTCAACTTCCGAATCCCATGCCGATCACTGCACTTAGTCATGCCAATGCGCAAGAGTAAAAGAATTTCATCTTAGCTTCCAAACTACTAATAGGGTAAACACTTCATCACATAGAAACCTTTTACTTAACTTGTTTCAAGAGAACCATTGCAACACGTGACTGAATTCTCATATCCGCAGAAAATACCAATCTCAAGTAGTGGTCTAAACCACCATAACTCTTCCAGGATCGATCTACACATAACATGCCATAATACTTGAATTCCTCCAAATAAAATCAATTACGGCAGCTGTCAAGCCTCGTACGTACCCCCACAAATCACATGCATAACTCAATGCGCTGAAGGAACTGATCATTGCCACCATCATGCCAATTCAACCATCGTTAGACGACCCATCTTTTCCCAATTTATCCTTAACTTGTCTTAGAAATAATAATAGCTCCATTCATTACATCACAAACCTAAATCCGCACTCATCCTGAGTGACCTTATTTCACGAGACCACGCTGTCCCAAACCTACGAACCATCTCATACCCTCCTTGTGCGCATATTCACATCTTCAACTGGTACACCCATTCTGGAAATTCCTTGATGGATCTGAAGCTACTTCTTCCCTTCCTCCAATATTGCGCCGCATACCCAATAATAACATAGAACATTCCAAGTCCTTAGGCATTGTACTCAAACTCTTGAACCTACTAGGACCACTATTGAGAGTCACCCACTCTGACTTGGCCCCGAATATAAGCCAAACTCTAGTGCCTTTGCTAGCACGTGAACACCCTATCCGAAAAGCACCCGACTGAATGTTTTTCCCTTGTACATTACTCCCACCAGAAGCAGAAACTCTGAGTCTTCCCAAAACTGAACATGAATCGATAAGGCCTAAATATAGCACTCATTCCTCAAGTCCTTTGCTCGGATTACCACTAATATTCTCTTCCCTTAGTTGGAATAACCCACTAATAAGCCGATCACCAGAAATCTCACAAATAAATGACCATGCAATCCAACCGTAGGCGGTGGGACTCTCCCACTTAGCTTAAAGTCACTTATTACATAACTCTGGAACCCACCAAGATTCTTTCTCCATCGTTGACCTAATCTTACACAACCAACCCGCCAAATTCCTCGAAACATTTTTGTTAAACAGTTCACGAACACTCTAAATCACTAGCCACATGCACATATTCGACCTCTTCCTGGATAGTCAGTAGAAATTCTCCGTAGGAGCTTCGTCAATACCACGCGACCGCTAACCTACTCACAAGAGATAACCCGTTTGTGGAAACTCCATGCCGAAATCATCCAATGCCGCTGCACTGGGTACAATTACTACAAAATCAGTAACCCATATGCTACTCTGCCACTCTCCCACTTTGTTCAAACCCTCTCCCTTAAGCAACTTCCCAATTTCTGCTTCTCACACTTGGCCTTCTAGAAACTTAACCGTGATAAGACACTTCCCACACGTTCTTCCTCATCCTTCGCAGCCCAGTTGTTGCCTTAAATCAAAATCTACCTATGTAGCACTTGAACCCATCGATCGCTACCGACTTTAACCTTTTCGAAGATCATCTTCCTTGAGCCATCAATACTAGAAGTATCAATTCGATTCTGAAACTGCTACACTCCGTTATCTCTGACAATCGCATCTCAAGCACCATTTCACAGTTTGAGAACTCTACTACGCTCGACAATACCAAGCCTCGTTACTCCATCAACCCAAATTTGGACATTCATAGGCCAATTGCTTTTCCTCCGCCGGGAATGAGATACTGAATCTCGGAACCATGCACTAGGTAAACCTCCTTCCAAGTCATTCACTACCCCGACACATAGGCAAGTATCCTACCATGCGATTACAGCTCATGAGCATTATAGCAACCTGTGCATAGTCTCAAAGCTCCCAGAAGTACAACTACTGAGCTGAAATGAAAGAATATCCTTCCACAAGGCAACGACAATAGCACAATCAACTACGCAAGGAGGAACATCCTGCACCATATCTGCAGTATCATTAAAATTCCTCAATTCTCGATCGATAGAAAGCGCTTCATGTCGCATAAGATTGAATGGGAAGGAAATGAAGGCATAAGCCTCAAAGGAATCAAATCACACGATGAGGAATCAAGAAGGGGAGTGCTCCTAACAACCCTGTAGCCTCTCGAAGATAAGTACATACGTCTCCGTACCGATCCGCAAGACTCTACTAGACTCGCTCATGACTCAAGACACCTAAGTGAACCTAGTGCTCTGATACCATGTTGTCACGACCCAAAATCCATAAAGGCCGTGATGGCACCGGACTCCACTGTCAGGCAAGCTAACAATAAATACTTAATTAAATCCTCATTTTAATATTTTTGAAATTGTCAATTTACTTATATTTATCTAGTAAAAAATGAATTTACAGAATAAATAACAATATTTTCCAATTCCAATAGTGAACATCCCATAATCATTCCAGAATCCGGTGTCACAAGTGCATGAGCCTTTTCTAGAAATTTAAAATACAATACAATAACTGTCCGGAATACAACTTGGACAGGAAAGAAAATACAATACTTTGAAGGAGACTCTGCTGGTTGTGGTGCGTCGTATAGAATGCAGCTCACCTAAGTCCCCGCCATAATCGCGCCTCTGCGCCCACAAGGCCGCTAAACATATGTGTACCTGTACAAGAATGTGCAGCAAGTGTAGCATGAGTACGTAAATCAACGTGTACCCAGTAAGTATCCCGCCTAACCCCGAAGAAGTAGCAACGAGGGGTCGACTTCGATACTTACTAGTGGTCCAATAATATCAGGTACAGTAAAAAAGTGACTGAATATGAGACAGAGTAAATATATGAAACAAACAAGTATAAAATACGTAGGACAATTTTCCTTTTTACAATTTACTCAAGCTCCCAACTAGCAAGTTCCCTCCGTAACCGGAGCATATGTATAGATATAGTGGATTTCATCAAAGAGGTTGTCATAATCCAAATCAGGGAAAAACCATCAGATACACTGCCTTCTTGCAAAACGTTACGCATGAATCTATATATATATATATATATATATGAAATGTCGAGGCGTACGGCCCGATCCAATATAAAAGTAAATTGTGCACTGCCGGGGGTCGAACGGCACGAACCATAGATGCATCTATTAACCTGCCAGGGAAAATGGCCCGCTCCCATGAGAGTGTGTACATAAATTCTGCCGAGACTAACGGCCCGATCCCATAAGAGTGGTAGAAGGAAATACCCGGCTCGCGAATCATACGTGCGACGCGGTCAAATATAAATTCAAGGAATCTACCTGCTCGCGGATCATACTTGCGACGCGGTCAAATATAAATTTAACATTAAGATGATATCTCTTTCTTGATTCTTTTCAAAATAAGGAAAATTCATCTTGCAGCCTTTTAAGGAAATTACCCCGCTCGCGAAACATACATGTGACGCGGTTACACATAGATTTCTTAAGCTATTATAACATTACTCAATCCTTTTCGAAATTACGAAGTTCAAATGAAACCTTTTAAATCTTAAGTTCTTCAATTTCAACTCCTTTCAAAACATTTAATAAGCAAACTCAATCTCGCTCCCTCCCGAGGCAAACAATTAAATATAAATCAATAACAATATCAACAAGGCATGATGTGAGCCTAAAACCACCCGGACATAGGCATAGCTAGTAGCTACGCACGGACTCTCGTCACCTCATGCGTACGTAGTCCCCACAAATAGAAGCACACAATAATTTTGTTCACCTATGGGGTTAATTTCCTCTTACAAGGTTAGAAAGGAGACTTACCTCACTCTTAAATTCCATAACAGGCTCCAACGCCACTCTTACACCTCAAACCGATACCCAACGCTCCAAACCTTGACATAGATGATGAAGATGAAGCTCCAAAATTGCTCCAAGACCGGCTCCCATGGAGGAAATGAAGTGCAAATGAGCCAAAACCTCGATTTTAAAAGAACACTGCCCAGGTATTTCCCCTTCGCCATCGCGGAAATCCACTCGCGATCGCGAAGGCCAATCAACAGCTGCCTAAAAGCTTCTCTTTCGCGAACGCAATGCCCAGAACGCGATCGCACTGCTCAGCCCCTTCCTCTTTCGCGATCACGAACCCCGCTATGCAATCGTATAGAACAACCTTCACCAAACGAGCCAACCTCATTAAAACAATGCGTTCACGATGGCCCCGACGAGAACGCGAAGAATCTCCAGCTCGACCCTCCGCAAACACGAACTATTATACGCGATCGCGTAGAGTAAAAATCCTACCAGTCCACTTAACCCTTTGTGATCACGGCCCTTTCTTCGCGATCGTGGAAGAGGAAACCAGATGCCCAGAAACCAGCAATTCCTCAAAGTCCAATATCCGTCCGAACTCGATCCGAGACACATCCAAGGCCCTCGGGACCTCAACCAATTATACCAACACGTCCCAAAACACATTACGAACTTAGTCGAGCGTTCAAATCACATCAAACAACATCGAAATCATGAATCGCACCCCAATTCAAACTTAATGAACTTTGAAACTTCAATTTCTACAATCGATGCTGAAACCTATCAAATCATGTCCGATTGTTCTCAAATTTTATACACAAGTCATAATTGACATTACGAACCTAGTCCAACTTCTGGAATCAGATTCCAACCCAGATATCAAAAAGTCCACTTTCGGTCAAACTTCTCAAAAACCTTCAAATTTCTAGCTTTAGCCAAATGACTCCAAAATGACCTACGGACCTCCGAGTCTACTTTCGGACACGCTCCCAATACCAGAATCACCATACGGAGCTATTCCCAGACTCAAAATCCCAAACGGACATTGATAACATTGAAATGCACTTCAACCCAAATTTATGAAATTCTTCCAAAATGCCAACTTCCACAATAGGCGCCGAAATGATCCCGGGTCATCCAAAACCCGATCCGGACATACGCCCAAGTCCGAATTCATCATATGAACCTGTTGGAACCTTCAAATCCCGATTCCGAGATTGTTTACTAAAAACTTCAACCTTAGTCAATTCTTCCAACTTAAAGCTTCCGAAATGAGAATTTTCTTTTCAAATCAACTCTGAACTTTCGAAATTTTAATTCCGACCATGCGTACAAGTCATAAAACCTGAGGTGAAGTTGGTCATGGCCTCAAACTACTGAACGACGCACTAGAGCTCAAAACGACCGGTTGGGTCGTTACATTAAATTGTTTTAAGACACGAATTAATCGTTATAATAATTGTTTCACTCATATTCCTTGTCAAATATAAATTTTTGAATTCCTGCAATAATTGTTACATGCTTATTTGACTTATGTGTCTTAATTTCTATTCAACATTTAGCATATTAAATATTAAACTGCCTATTTTCTCCCTGATTTTCACAGTTAATTGTTACTAGTCATTATTTATTTCATAAATAAATTATAATTATTGTATGCCTTGATGCTTAATAGTTTCTTATTGAACGTGGTATTTATTGGAGTATTTCTATTACATTTAATAGTTGTATGTGTGTGTATATATATATATATATATATATATATATATATATATGGGGGATCGGATTGCATGTCGCAATAGATTTATTTAAAGTTTATATGAGGAAACGGGTTACACGCCGTAATGGAAACAAGTTGAGGAATTATGACTGCTGAATTGATTTCAATTATTAATATTATTTACTGGTTTTACTACTATTCCCGTTATTATTATTGTTGTTATTACTATTATTACGTACATGTTAATATAAGCGACCCGCCTTAGCCTCGTCACTACTTCGTCGAGGTTAGGCTCGGCACTTACCAGTACATGGGGTCGGTTGTACTGATACTATACTCTGCACTTCTTGTGCAGATTTCGGAGTTGGTCCCGGCGGCGTACCATAGACTTGCTCGGATTCAACTACCAGTGGAGACTTGAGGTATAATTGCACGACGTTCATAGCTCTGAAGTCCCCTTCTATATTATCTCAGCTGTGTATTATATTTCAAATAGCTTGAATCTTATTCAGACCTTTATTTATATTATTCTAGAAGCTTGTGCACTTGTGACTCCAGTTCTGGGATGGTATTTAGATATCACAATTATTATGGAATACTCACTTTATTTCAAACTTTATTTCCGCATTTGTTTTCTTGTTATTAATTAATTCAAAATTTTGTTAAAAATGGCTAATTATATTCTAACGTTGGCTTGCCTAGCAAGTGAAATATTAGGCGCCATCACGGTCTCGAAGGTGGAAAATGCGGGTCGTGACAGTTTATTTATTTAAAATCATTTAAAATCCTTAGTACTTTATACATGTGAGATGTTATCATATATGGATTAAGAATTTATGATTAATAAATAGTGACAACCAAAATAGTTTATTTATTTGAAATCATTAAAAATTCTTAATGATTTTATACATGTACGATTATATCAACACATGGATTGGAGTTGTAGTTAATAAATAGGATCCACAAAAGTGGTCTATCTATTTGAGCTATGAACAAATATACTCAATGTACCATGTGGAAGATTGTCCTTGACAAGTTTACGCTAGTGGTGGGGTTTTCATCTACCCCAAAGAGGTTTACCTCTTGATACTAGTGACGTAAAACTAATTCATCAGAAAAGACATTGAGGTTTTCACCAAATATGATGAAAAATAATATCTTGGATTCTCATGTGTATAAAATGAGAAGACAATTTGATGTAAGAGGGGTTTTATGTACCTTACGAAAAAGGAAGGACATAATCTATGTCTTGTGTTCATGAATTAATTATAAGAATAATAGAAAGCATGATCATATTATTTTAATCCATAAAAATGCCTAAAACGGATATTCTCCGGATTTGGTCATAGATTTGGAGGTCATGATTTTGATGAACTCCAATTGACCTGAAATTTGGTAGGTCCATCGAAAATGATTTGGTGAGAAACACTCATTGCTATGCGGTGAATCACGTTATTTTTGGATGTTTTGAGGTCATTTAGATGGGGTTTTAAGCAGTTTATCGGATTAAATGAGCTTAAATATAAAAAATTATTCTTTATATATCAGTTTTATTTTGTGTTGAATCTGGAATATGATTACACGATATGATTTATCTTGATATGATATATGGAAAGAATGCAAATCACATTGGTTTAATCTCTAAATTTGCCTGAAGCAATTAATTCGAATTTGGTCTAGTTTTGCTCATCATGAATTTCATGATCTCTAATTGACCTAAAATTTGGTGGGTCCATAAAAAATGACCTGATAAGAAATACCCACTACGTTGTAGTGAAATAACGTCGTATTTCGGTAGGTTGGGATCATTTAGATGGGTTTTTTTGGCGGTTTGCGGGATTAAAAATATAATTTGGATATGAAAAGTCATTCCTTTTATGTCAGCCTTATTTTTGTTAAATCTGGAACATGATGACGCATGTTTATTTAACATGAATTGATATATGGTTGGAATGTATGTTATATTTTAAATTAAAAATGCTTAAACGGTAATTTGTTTTGTAAATTTTGGAACTTAATCCTTAGAGAATACTTCGTGGTTATGATTAAATGATGATATTAATTAACCTCTATGATCTCCACTATCTATTTATAGTGAGATAGTAAATTTATGCGTCGACTTTAGGTCCTCCTCTTTATTGGATAAATTTATTATGAAATCACAGAGTATAATTACTAGTTATTGATAACATGTATTGACTCTCCATCTGAGTTTACATGTTGAATCAATTTTGTAATTATAATGCAACCATGATTAAGTGGTGATAGGAATATGTTTCTATGGTCTCCCACTATTAATTTTAAGTTAGTGTAAACTTACGCGTCGACTTTAGGTCTTCCTCCATATTGGATAAATTTATTGCAAGCTCAATAAGTGAAATACTAGTTATTGATAACATGTATTGACTCTCCATCTGAGTTTACATGTTGAATCAATTTTGTAATTATAATGCAACCATGATTAAGTGGTGATAGGAATATGTTTCTATGGTCTCCCACTATTAATTTTAAGTTAGTGTAAACTTACGCGTCGACTTTAGGTCTTCCTCCATATTGGATAAATTTATTGCAAGCTCAATAAGTGAAATACTAGTTATTGATAACATGTATTGACTCTCCATCTGAGTTTACATGTTGAATCAATTTTGTAATTATAATGCAACCATGATTAAGTGGTGATAGGAATATGTTTCTATGGTCTCCCACTATTAATTTTAAGTTAGTGTAAACTTACGCGTCGACTTTAGGTCTTCCTCCATATTGGATAAATTTATTGCAAGCTCACTAAGTGAAATACTAGTTATTGATATCAAGTAATTACTCTTCAATATGGAATTTAATTTCGTTTTTTAGGCAAAATAAGAGATGTATATCTAGTTTATTTTTGAACAACTCTTGTACTATTGAGCTTGATAAATATTTTATCTCTTGTGGTACATGTATACATGACCTTATTATCATTAATGTCTTTCTTGAACTGAACAATATTAGTCTACCTTATAAGAGATAATGTTCTTCAAAGCCAGAGTTGAATTCAAAATAAAATGCGGAAAGATAGCCCAAACATCGGGGTGTCACCAAGTCACAAGCATCTAGATACCCAGTCTAATAAAAACAGTGTCTAAGTATCAATACAGGAAAGAAAGAAAACATAGAAGGAGAGACAAGGTCTGTGGTCGCCGGCAGCTACCTCATAGTCTCCGGTACTCGATCGTGCACGAACTCAATGACCTCTGTGATCAAACACAGATGGATCTGCACATGAAGTATAGGGTGTAGCATGAGTACAACCAACTCAGCAAGTAACAGAAATAAATAAGGAACTGAGAAGGTAGTGACGAGCTATACAAATACAATTCATTTTTAATATTTCCAGCAAAGAATAGACATGCTTTCAAATCCGGCAGTTCAAATCAAATCAGTTTTACACAGTTACAGTGCAGGTAAATCCGGATATAGAGTCTTTCAGAAATTTCATGACAATGACAGATAGAAACTAAGTGCATCAACAAATGAAAAGGCAAGTACAACATCTTAGGGCAACAGTCACTCAACTCGTCACAACAGCTCAATTACTCAGCTCTCAGCCCTTAGTACTCATACTCAATAGGTACCTACGCTCACTGAGGGTGTGCAGACTCCGGAGGGGCTCCTATAGCTCAAGCGCTATAATCCGCACGGACAACTCACGTGCTATAGTATTAATATCTAGATCCGCACGGACAACTCACGTGTTGCACGGACAACTCACGTGCTATAATATAATATCCCACAATAAGGCCCTCGACCTCACTCAGTTATAAATCTCTCCAGTCTCTCGGGCTCTCAATAAGCATAAAATAAGCCCAAACAACAATGCTATGATGCATCAATAATGAACAATAGAGACTGAGATAAAATAAACAAGTAAACTGTGACTGAGTACAAGTAACAATAAGAAGGAATGTTCAACAGGTATCACGACCGTTGGGGGTCTTTACAGCACCAACACATAGCCTAAGCATAATTTCTAACATGATTCACTGTCAAATATTTATAGCACAGAAAAGGCACATAGCTAACAACAAGCTTATTCAACTTTTCAGTTTCACGGAATGGACCAGGTCCCAATTCCCACGGTGCACGCCCGTCACCTAGCATGTACGTCACCTGCAAAATACTCACATAATACAATAATTCGGGGTTTCATACCCTCAGAACCAGATTTAAAACTGTTACTTACCTCAAACTGCGCAAAATCCTACTCCGCAATGCCTTTGCCCCTCGAATCAATCTCCAAACGCCCCGAATCTAGCCACAAGCAATACGATATAATTAACATAGGCTAAAAGAATCAATTCCACAAGAAAAATACGAAATTATAAGCTAAAATCCGAAATAGACTCAAACCCCCCCTCCCCCCCGGGACCACGTCTCAAAATCCGATAAGTCAAAACACCTGAAAGCCCATTCATTCATGAGCCTAACCATACCAAAATTACTCAAATCTAATAACAAAATCCCATTCAAAACCAAAAAATTCTAACTCAAGAGTTCTTCCTCTTTTTCCCAAATTTCTCACCCCAAATCACAAATTAGATGATAAAATTAAAGATGAAATCATAGGATTTAACCAAAACCAAGTAGGAATCACTTACCCCAATCAACTCTACAAACATCCCTTCAAGAATCGCCCAATTCCGTGTTCTCTAGCTCAAAATATGTAAAATGGGTTCAAACCCTCGTTTTGAAATTAATACTGCCTGTCCAGATTTCCTTCTTCGCGAACGTGACCGTCCTCTCGTATTCGCGTAGGCCAACTCAGACTGCCTCCCAGTTTACTCTTCGCGAACGCGATCAATGCTTCGCGAATGTGAAGCTTTACAAGCTCAACACATCACGAACGCGGCCTATACCTTGCGAATGCATAGACCAAACATCTGGGTTCCCCAGCTGCCTCACTTCACTTCGCGAACGCGACACCACTCACGCGTTCGCGATGCACACACAGACAACACCTTCGCGTTTGCGTCCTCTTCTTCACGAACGCGAAGAACAAAAATCTTCCCAGCTCACATTAACCCTTTCACGAACGCGAGGCTCCCCTCGTGAACGCGTAAGAGGAAACCAGAAAATATACACCAGCAGATATCAGCCATCAACCAAAGTCCAAAATTGATCTGTTAACCACCCGAAACTCACCCGAGGCACCCGGGACCTCAACCAAACATACCATCAAGTCCCAAAACACTATATGAACTTAGTTGAATCCTCAAACCACCTCAAATAACATCAAAAACACGAATCACTCTCCAATCCAAACTTAATGAACTTCGAAATTTCCAAATTCTACAAACGATACCGAATCATACCAAACCACGTCCTATTGACCTCAAATTTTGCACACAAGTACGGACCTACTCCAACTTCCGGAATCAGAATACGACCCCGATATCAAAAATTCAACGCCCCGGCCAAACTCCCCAAAAGTTTGACTTTCGCCATTTCAAGCCTAAATTAGCTACAGACCTCAAATTCACAATCCGGACACGCTCCTTAGTCCAAAATCACCCAACGGAGCTAACGGGACCGACGGAACTCTATTTCGGAGTCGTCTTCACACAATTCCAACTACGATCAAAATCCTAAGACTTAAGCTTCTGTTTTAGGGACTAAGTGCCCCAAATCACTCTGAAACCAAAAACAAGACCTCTCGGCAAGTCACATAAGCAGAAACAGATACGGGAAAAATAGTAAATAGGGGATCGGGGCTAATACGCTCAAAACGACCAGCCGGGTCGTTACATCCTCCCCCACTTAAACATACGTTCGTCCTCGAACGTGCCAAGAGTTGTTTCCAAGCCACCAAATCACTATTCCATCTTACCACGCACGTACCCGGGGGTGATCCCACGTCACCCTATCTCATATAGGTCTGATAACACCACATAACTGAAATTTCTAAATTTAACCTAGCCCACAAGCCTTAGAATCCACTTTCTAACATTCAGAATTTCTTATAAGATCCAAATCCTGCAACCTACACACTGAATAAGTCTGAACAAGCTGTACCAAAAGCCGTAACCATAACTCAAATACTCAAAACTCAAATACCACATAGCTCAAATGCTCGAAGCAATAATTTCTAATCACAGTAGTTGCTCAAAACAACCCCATCCCAGTAATAAAACTCATATCAAACAAGACTCTATTTTAAAACCTTCATACACAACCGATGATGAAAGAAACACGCAGAGACTCATAACCATTCATCATATCCACCAGTCGTGGAGCTCCCTCTCCTTCAACAAGAACTACAGCAAATTTCTAAGCCGACTTTCGATATTATCCTTCCAAATATGCCACAATCAAATCTAATAGCACCCATCCTAGATCCGACGACTTTCTTATCAAATACCAGCTACTCTACTGACATGTCGCACCAATACTATCTAAAGCCACAACCCGTGCAATCCGTGCACCAATAAGCAACATTCCAAATGTACTCAATCATGAAAATGACTCAAACAAGAGAATCGTCCCGTAAGCTCGACAGGTACCACCCCAACATAATGCTAAAAAAGACCATCACACACCGTAAAACCATAACACACAAATCTAACACAAGGATCATATCTCAACATAACTCTGCTGCAATGCGCGACCCCGTCCAAACACTGATCCATATGAAATACCTCATCCACCATGCTCAAAATCAATAACCACGCGCAATCTGACATCAAGTACTCAAAGTGCATTACCATAACCCTGGAGAAGCAAATGACGCAATGCCACACAAATCCGAAAGAACGTAATCAATGCGCAACCACTCATGCAATACCCAAATACCCATTTCGCTCAATTTCCTCCATAAGGCCCCCAATAGAACTGCACCATGGGTGCATACAACCAACGAATCACAACCCTTCGTAGCATAGAAGAGTAACTCACCGAACATATCAAAACACGAAAAAGCTCAACAACAACCGAATGGAACATCCTTCAACAATAGCAGTATGGAGCCAACCAATCCAACTCGGTATAGAATACACATCATAATTAGGCCTACCAATAGACCCCCAAATTAACTCCGGGCACCCACATATGGATAAATAACCCTCCAAAAGCGTCTAGCTAGCTTCGGCCATGACTTCACAGTCCATAACCATGGAAACAACCTGCTCTTGAGAACTCCCAGTCTCCAAATCCATATAACATACAAATCCCATATCTGATCCCAACTCGACCACCAAAATTCAAACACATCTCTCATACACGATCATCCCACGAGGAATACTCCTAAAATTCTTCCGTGCCATATAGCAAAATTGAATATCAGCAGTCGATCAACTAGGAGAGTACCGCAATACCAATAAATATCGGTAAATCAAAACACAATGCCCCTATCAACCGCGCACACCTCTCAAGGATTACCGAGCAACTAAATTATTCATCTAAATATACAACACTGACCATTCTGTCCAGAATTCGTGAACTTGCCTTCAAGAATGAACTGTCACCTTGTACATGTAAATCTTAATCCTGCACAACATACCACATCTATTATGCCATCATGTGGAAAGTACAAGATTCTCACTATCAACTTTGAGTCACCAGCAATTTACATACCCGGTTAGTTAGAAACCTTCCTTTTGCTTCCTTCCAGGAGGAAATCACAATACACAGCACGTTCCCCATACTAGTAGAAATATCCAATTCAAACCATGGTAGAAACTATCAAGAACACTTTGAAATCCATTTGCACCTAATCAAGCTATCAGAAATAATTTCCTCCAACTCGCCCAAGCCACGCAGGTCACTAAGGCCCAAGAATATTGCCATCAAAACATCTGTAACGTCCACGTCATTATTACCCAAAAGAACCGAGCATGCCATTACCATATTGGTCTAGCCTTCTACCGGTTGTCCTATTTACTTCGAGTTTCTTCTGAATTAACCTTAATTTGATACTTCTCCTTGTCAGAACTCCACGATCCCTACCCAAAGCTCACTACAAGACACCCTAACATAACACCACACCACCATAAGGCCCGTAAGCCATTGTACTCTTCTTAAGTACCTCCATAAATACCGCAACTCTAATGCTCACTCTAAAAATACCTTATGTGAATTTAAAATTGTTCCTCTTTTCTTTCTTATACTGAAATGTAAAATCCATAGTCATACAAAATTACTGCAAGTCCCGACACCTTCAAATGCAAATCTCAGATTTTTATCCACACACAAGTCCGAAAACATTCTCAATTGCTATATAAAATTCTCAAACCCATTAAATGTTTCCCGGGAGTCACTCACTTTGCTCAAATCTAAATTGCACCGCCCAAACGGACCGAAAGGCACAAGCCCTATTAGCACAACAACCCCCAAAGAGTAACCCTGCCTTAACATCACCAATCGAATTTATACTTCGTGCGCACTACATTCTTCAAAATAACAACTTATTCATTTCATGATTTTCATATTTTTCATAAAGTGCAATGTAGCCCGTATTCAGGAATTTTCTTACTCGAGCCATCCTCAGTTTCAACTTCTGCAAGTCATAACTAATCTACCAGTATGCCTCGGGCAAAGACCAATACAACACATAATCGTGAAATCAAATCATAGATTGCAGACTCCCCCACTTAGCTCAAAGCCATATAAGAAAACATCTGATAATTCACCATACCCATACTCTAGTATTATCATAATCCCCCCATCGATTCAACGAAGACGCTTCACGAGCTCAAGTAATACAAACCATAAAGTACCTCAATCATCCGCTAAGCTCGCATTTATTCTCTTGACAGTCAAGTCAACTTTCTCACCCAGATTCAAACTCAAATCTCATCACATACACTCCGCTGGTAGAATAGAAACTCTCTCGCTCAACATTATAAGGAACACACTTACACAGATTACTCTGCAAGAGATAACCCCCTGCTTAGCCTCAAATTGGCATCTTGTTATACCCTTTCGCAACCACAATTACTACGCAAGCACTTAATATTCCTGAGTCCAAACTCATTAAAAAGTCATGGGAATTTAACTTGTTCCACAATTAAACAACATTAAAGATCCTTCGAAACACTCACAGCTCGAGACTATACGTCAAATCAAGACAGAAATCAAATACCCCATGGCAAGGTCTTAAGTCACAAGTAAACTTTATTCGTCACATTCAACCCATCTGAACACATCCCACAGTCACACTATACTCATCATATAGCCATTCGACCGCTCATCGAGCCACAATATTCCACTCATAGGGAAACTACCGGTCGAATGAGTCCAAACTCACAAGTTCTCATAACCGAAACTACCAAGCTTAAGCTGCTGTCTAACCCTAGCCCCAAGTCCTCCAAACTGGCCCATCACCAAAACACAGAATACTCATCTCGAACCTCGATCATGGAATCACAAGCTGGTGATGCACAACTGATACCGAGCGCTCACATGCACACACGAACGCGTGGAAGGAATTCAAAGAGTCATGTTTCAAGCTGAATCAATTCCGCATGATAGAATACAAGAAAGTGAAATTTTCCTAAGGGTTCGGCAGCCTCTCGAAAATAAGTACAGATGTTTCCTACCGATCCGAAAGACTCTACTAAACCTGCTCATGAATCGTGAGACCTATATAACCTAGGCTCTGATACCAACTTATCACGACCCAAAACCTAACCCGTCATGATGGCGCCTATCGCGATACTAGGCAAGCCGACCTTTCCAAAACACTTTCAAAATTCTTTAATATTTCATAAAAAGGATAATTCAAAGCTTTTTCATACTAAAAAGTTTTTTACAAAAGGCGGAGTTGAATTCAAAATAAAATGCGGAAAGATAGCCCAAACATCGGGGTATCACCAAGTCATGAGCATCTAGATATCTAGGCTAATAAAAACAATGTCTAAATATCAATACAGGAAAGAAAGAAAACATAGAAGGAGAGACAAGTTCTGTGGATGCCGGCAGTTACATCATAGTCTCCGGTACTCGATTGCGCACAAACTCAATGACCTCCATGATCAAACACACCTGGATCTGCACATGAAGTGCAGGGTGTAGCATGAGTACAACCAACTCAGCAAGTAACACAAATAAATAAGGAACTGAGAAGGTAGTGACGAGTTATATAAATACAGTTCATTTTCAATATTTCCAGCAAAGAATAGACATGCTTTCAAATCCGGCAGTTCAAATCAAATCAGTTTTATACAGTTATAGTACAGGTAAATTCGAATATAGAATCTTTCAAAAATTTCACGACAATGACATATAGCAACTAAGTGCATCAACAAATGAAAAGGCAAGTATAACCTCTTAGGGCAACAGTCACTCAACTTGTCACAACAGCTCAATCACTCGGCTCTCAGCCCTCAGTACTCCCACTCAATAGGTACCTGCGCTCACTGGGGGTGTGCATACTCCGGAGGGGATCCTACAGTCCAAGCGCTATAATCTGCACGGACAACTCACGTGCTATTATATCAATATCTGGATTCGCACGGACAACTCACGTGCTATAGTATAATATCTGGATCCGCACGGACAACTCACGTGCTGCACGGACAACTCACGTGCTATAATATAATATCTCACAATAAGTCCCTCGGCCTCACTCAGTCATAAATCTCTTCGGTCTCTCGGGCTCTCAATAATCATATAAGCAGCCCAAACAATAATGATATAATGCATCAATAATAAATAATAGAGACTGAGATAAAATAAATAAGTAAATTGTGACTGAGTACAAGTAACAATAAGCAGGAAGGTTCAACAGGTATCATGACCTCTGGGGGTCTTTACAGTACCAACACATAGCCTAAGCATGACTCCTAACATGATTCACTATCAAATTTCTATAGCACAGAAAGGGCACATAGCTAACAACAAGCTTATTCAACTTTCCAGTTTCACGGAATGGACCAGGTCCCAATTCCCACGGTGCACGCCCACACGTCCGTCACCTAGCATGTGCGTCACCTCCAAAATAATCACATAATACAATAATCCGGGGTTTCATACCCTCAGGACCAGATTTAAAACTATTACTTACCTCAAGCCACGCAAAATCCTACTCCGCAATGCCTTTGCCCCTCGAATCAATCTCCAAACGGCCCGAATCTAGCCACAAGCAGTACGATATAATTAACATAGGCTAAAAGAATCAATTCCACAAGAAAAATACAAAATTATAAGCCAAAATCCGAAATAGACTCAAACCGGCCCCCCGGGACCACGTCTCGAAATCCAATAAAAGTCACAAAACCTGAAAGCCCATTCACTCACGAGCCTAACTATACCAAAATTACTCAAATTCGATAACAAAATCCCATTCAAAACATCAAAATTCTAACTCAAGAGTTCTTCCTCTTTTTCCCCAATTTCTCACCCCAAATCACAAATTAGATGATACAATTAAAGATGAAATCATAAGATTTAACCAAAACCAAGTAGGAATCACTTACCCCAATCAACTCCACAAAAATCCCTTCAAGAATCGCCCAATTTCGTGTTCTCTAGCTCAAAATATGTAAAATGGGTTCAAACCCTCGTTTTGAAATTAATACTGCCTGCCTAGATTTCCTTCTTCGCGAACGCGACCGTCCTCTCGCGTTCGCGTAGGCCAACTCAGACTGCCTCCCAGTTTACTCTTCGCGAACGCGATCAACGCTTCGCGAATGTGAAGCTTTACAAGCTCAACACATCACGAACGCGGCCCATACCTTGCGAATGCGTAGACCAAACACCTGGGGTCCCCAACTGCCTCACTTTACTTCGCGAACGCGACACCGCTCACGCGTTCGCGATGCACACGCACGCAGACCACACCTTCGCGTTTGCGGCCTCTTCTTCACGAACGCGAAGAACAAAAATCTTCCCAGCTCACATTAACCCTTTCACGAACGCGTGGCTCCTCTCACGAACGCATAAGAGGAAACCAGAAAATATACACCAGCAGATATCAGCCATCAACCAAAGTCCAAAAATGATCTGTTAACCACCCAAAACTCACCCGAGGCACCCGGAACCTCAACCAAACATACCATCAAGTCCCAAAACACTATATGAACTTAGCCGAATCCTCAAACCACCTCAGATAACATCCAAAACACGAATCACTCTCCAATCCAAACTTAATGAACTTCGAAATTTCCAAATTCTACAAACGATGCCGAATCATACCAAACCACGTCCTATTGACCTCAAATTTTGCACACAAGTAATATTCAGCATTACGGACCTACTCCAACTTCTGAAATCGGAATTCGACCCCGATATCAAAAAGTCAACCTCCCGGCCAATCTCCCCAAAAGTTCGACTTTCTCCATTTCAAGCCTAAATTAGCTATAGGCCTCAAATTCACAGTCCGGATACGCTTCTCAGTCCAAACTCACCCAACGGAGCTAACGAAACCTACAGAGCTCCATTCCAGAGTCTTCTTCACATAATTTTAACTACAGTCAAAATCCTAAGACTTAAGCTTCTATTTTAGGGACTAAGTACTCCAAATCACTCTGAAACAAAAAACAAGACCTCCCGACAAGTCACATAACCAGAAACAGATACGGCAAAAATAGTAAATAGGGGATCGAGGCTAATACATTCAAAACGATCGCCGAGTCGTTACAGGAACCCATAGAATTGTTGACTTAATGTAAGTCTGGTCTGCGGCAAGTTCGGATATAGAATTTTATATATATATATATATATAAGATAAAATCAAGGATGAATGTTTGCGCGTTTATTGGATATCCAAGGGAAAAGAGGTCTATTTTATTTTCCTAAAGAAAAGAAGGTAATTGTTGGCACAAATACTAGTTATCTATGATAGCAAAGAAATAACAAATGAATCATCTGAAATTCAAACACTCAAGAACATACAACTCTATATGTCAGAATTGACGTTCCATTGCATTTAAGTAGTGGGAGAAATATTAATAGACAAAAAGAAATTTTCTACCTCCAAGTAGTGGGAATGATGTTGAGCAAAGAACACTACATGAAGAAGTCATTAATATTTCAATACCGTAAGCTAATGAAGATAATATTAGTGGTACTTCGTCGTAGTGAGAGAATAGTAAGGAAATCATAGTTTGGTATGTACTCTTGGGAGAGTTTCATAACAAGATCCCTGAAGAGCTTGATACAAAGCTAGTTAGATACGACAAAGCACTACTAGACAAAGATTATATTTGAAAATAACTTGGCAAGTTCCTTTTAGCAAAAGCTTATTGGCAAAGACTTTTAATAGTCGTGCAAAAGGATATCTGTGAAAGTTATAATGCATGGTTATGAGTCTAAGTGGGAGATTGTTAGGGCATATACTATTAACCATACATTTACATATAGTATATTCTAATAATTATCATAGTTAAAAGTCTAAGTAGTAGATTGTTGGGATATATACTATTAAGGCCAAATACCTATACGGCCCCTTAAACTTGGCCCCAGTTTCCATTTAGACACTTCAACTAAGGTCAGTACTTATTGTATACTTTAACTTAATATAATATGTACCTATTAAACACCTTATGACTGGTGGCATGATGTGTGATTTGTACCCAAAATTAGGCGCGTGAAGAAGAAATGTTTGGCTTGTATTGTTTTCTGTTTTCTTCTTCAAATAATTTTTTTATTCTTCTTTCTCTTTCATCTTCTCCATCGCTACCTCCATCTACCACAAGATTCTCTTCCTCCCAATTTTTTCCTGAGTCGTTTTACATATTCATCTTACTTCCAATATTGATTAACTTATCAATTCACTTTAAAGAATTTCGTACACGCCAAAAAAAGAGTAAAACCCAAAAATAATATATTAAAAGAGGCTGGGATAAATCTTGAAATTCTAACTCGAATTTGCAGTAATGTTAAACTTTATATTTGAATTAACTTTTCATTTTAAAGATAAACCTTAGAATTCACTTCAAATTTGAATTATTTACAAGTCAAACCCATTTTGCAGAGAGAAAGCAATAAAAAAAACCTAACAATTTCATAAAATAATCAAGAAAACTCGAATAGATTTTGCAATACTCGATTTTACAAAGATAAACCCAACAAGAAAAGATGCAGCAATTTCAAACATCAACCTGTAATATCGATCCGATTTTACATAGAAAAATCCAGCAATTTCAGACATAAAAACAAACAATTTTGACTTGATTTTGCAGCTGCAAACATTGAGATTAACCAAACTATTTCGTCTGCATCAACATTTTCCGTCCAGATGTGAAATTTTACGGCCAAGCTGCACATCTACAAATATGAAAAATTTCCAACCAAGAATACAATATGCTTTTTGTTTGGACATGACTAGAGAGAGATGAAAACATGAATGGGTAGGAAAGAAGATGATAGCTTGCGAAAAAGAGAGGGGAAAAGAGATGGTCATCTGGAAAAGGTGAGTTTGGTGTGGGGGGNCCTGAGTCGTTTTACATATTCATCTTACTTCCAATATTGATTAACTTATCAATTCACTTTAAAGAATTTCGTACACGCCAAAAAAAGAGTAAAACCCAAAAATAATATATTAAAAGAGGCTGGGATAAATCTTGAAATTCTAACTCGAATTTGCAGTAATGTTAAACTTTATATTTGAATTAACTTTTCATTTTAAAGATAAACCTTAGAATTCACTTCAAATTTGAATTATTTACAAGTCAAACCCATTTTGCAGAGAGAAAGCAATAAAAAAAACCTAACAATTTCATAAAATAATCAAGAAAACTCGAATAGATTTTGCAATACTCGATTTTACAAAGATAAACCCAACAAGAAAAGATGCAGCAATTTCAAACATCAACCTGTAATATCGATCCGATTTTACATAGAAAAATCATCCAACAAGAAAAATCCAGCAATTTCAGACATAAAAACAAACAATTTTGACTTGATTTTGCAGCTGCAAACATTGAGATTAACCAAACTATTTCGTCTGCATCAACATTTTCCGTCCAGATGTGAAATTTTACGGCCAAGCTGCACATCTACAAATATGAAAAATTTCCAACCAAGAATACAATATGCTTTTTGTTTGGACATGACTAGAGAGAGATGAAAACATGAATGGGTAGGAAAGAAGATGATAGCTTGCGAAAAAGAGAGGGGAAAAGAGATGGTCATCTGGAAAAGGTGAGTTTGGTGTGGGGGGGTAGAGTTTTTAATTTATTTTGTAATTCTTTGTTAATTTGGATTATTTAGCCTTAAATAAAGAAAAAGGAAAATGGGAACAGCCACATGTCACTCTTTAATTCGATGTTTCACCATGTCATCCGAAAGTGAACAACACACACTTAACTTTTTAAACCGGGTGAGTGAGAGGTGTTTAATAGATACATATTCTATTAGGTTAAAGTGTACAATAGGTACTGGCCTTAGTTGAAGTGTCTAAATAAAAACTGGAGCCAAGTTTAAGGGGTCGTATAGGTATTTGGCCTACTATTAACCATGGATTTTGGTTTGGATATAGTATTTATTATGAAAAATTTGTTTATTCAATTTTAATAGCGTTTTAAATAGATTATATATTCGTTTGTGTCCTTTACTTATGCAGTAGATGATTTAGTGTATAGAGTTTAGCTTATACACAGAAGATTAAATCATCGGTTCTTATAAGTATAAAGATCATGTTCACAATCTAATGATGGAATTAGACAAATCATCAGGAATGATTGTAGCACAAGATTAAACATAATTTATCTTGATTATGGAAATGGTTTAATTCCAACTTCTTGTGGTAGTACATTTTGTATGTATTGAACGGACAAGTAGAGATAAGTATTTTATACTGACTTAATAAAATAAAGTCTCTAGCCATTAAATGTACTTATACTCTTAATCTTGATATAATTATTTTTAGCTGTGTATATTATTATTGTTTTGATTTATTAAAGGACAAGATCCTTTTGTATGTCAATATGCCTGATGAATTGGACAATAATGATATACATTGGCAAAGTAATAGTTAGTTGATGAAATTCATGTCTCGGCCTAGATATTGATGATACACTTTTATGAAAGCTTATCATTTTTCATGTGTAAACCCTGCAGGTAGATTTTGTATCCGTCACATGAAATAATTTAAGCGAAAGTCTAAAGGAAATAATCAATGAATTAAACTGTCAGTAATTTAATTTATTTGATTCGTATCTGAATCTTAACATGGGGAGTTAAATAAGTTTTAATGGAAGAATTTCAAAATTAAACTGAGGAGTGCAATTACGAATTTTTAATGGAATAATTCGTAATTTATTATTGTAGTATCAATTCGGATATTTCGAATTAAACCCATAATAGGAAGCCTCGTTAATTAAATACTGAGGTCCATGTTGTGCCCGAATAATTAGAAATTAAATGAAATTCTATTTCTTGGTGGAAAAGGAAGACCCAACAGGTTTAGGAAAAGGTTTTAAAACCCTAAAACATATGGCTATATAAATGGATCTTATTTCATAAGGAAGTTATGGTTTTTACTATATGGTTTTCTTAGGAGAAATTCGCCCACACGAATTTCGCTAATTCCATACATTATTCGGGTCACACAGCAGAAGACTGTGGAACTGGAGGATAATCTCGTGGACGGTTTTCGCTCTTACTTGAAGGCTCTTTTCGTGATCGCGGTCCCACTTCAAGAGATAAGTATTGATTTTATGTTTGATTAAAATCTGTGATTATGTGTTATCTATATTACTTGCAAGTGATCCTAGCTATTTGCTTCCGCTGTTTATACCTGTTTCCCATCAGTATCACCAGCACCATCCTCCAAAATAAAGATTCTACCTTTTATGAGCATAATAATTTAAATGGCATAAGACGAAACTCATATTATGAGCATGCATTATAATTTAGAAAACTACCCTCTACAGCCTCTCAAAATTTTAATAACTTATATTTTTCCCCATTAACATGAAATAGCCCTCCGACCCAAACATATTATATTTAATAGCCCGAAATATGTATTTTGTATATTTTTTGTATAGTGACAGTCTATTTTGTATATATTTTATGTAGTGACAATCTATTTTGTATATATTTTTGTATAGTGACAGTCTATTTAGTATATATTTTGTATAGTGACAGTCTATTGTATATAAATTGTATAGTGGCAGTCTATTGTATATAAATTGTATAGTGATATTTAGTATATTTTTATATAATGACAGTCTATTTAGTATATATTTTGTATAGTGACAGTCTATTTTATATAGTGACAGTCTATTTAGTATATATTTTGTATAGTGACAGTCTATTTTATATAGTGACAGTCTATTGTATATAAATTGTATAATGACAGTCTATTTAGTATATATTTTGTATAGTGACACTTGAAAAATTAGATCAATGGGCTAAAATGCACCGATATGGTATATTTTTTACAGTATATATAAGCTAAATAATGTGTAATCAGATACTCAGAAGCCCAAATCTGCTTTACTACTGTTCTCTTCCAAATTCTAGGCCTCCCTATGCCCCAACTACTTGTTAGGTCGGGTTGAACGCTAGCTTACTTGGTGCATTTTTATTTTTTACAATTGAGATAAAAAGTTCAAACTCCGTCAGTATGGTAGCATTCCTTTCTTCCTCCCCTATACAACACATTTGCGTACCTAGAGGTGAGCGAAACTGGAGAGCATCGAAAATGGATAAAGTGAAGAAAGATAAAACTTGGGAGATTTGCAGAATTGCACCTGAAGCAATATACCAAGGAAGGAAGACTCCTTCAAAGAAGGAAACTCATTATTTATAAAAGGAGTAGTAATCAAATGTTGTTAAGTCTCATCATTTTATTGGCCAATAAAAATGGATTGAACTCATGAGTCATAAGTGGGGTTTGTTGGATGATCTCTTGACGTAGACTATCTATAAAATTAAAATAATTAAACACCCACCGAGAAATAAATATAATAATTTAATTGTGGATTAATAGACAAACGGTCCTTCTCCATGTATAACGCCAGCTTAACCCATTAACTAATTAAAAAAAAAAAAAAAGATATGCAACTTCTTGGTTACAGCGTGAAACGTCCTTCAGTTCATTATTTATGGACTCGCTTCTATTAAAAATATAAAAGATTATTGTTTGAATATGTGGAGAGTAAGGGGAAGGTATGGATTAAAGTAGGTTACGGAGTTGAAAAGTCAGAAATTTGAAGGGGAAGAGTGGCAGTAATTTTGGGCTAGCCCTTGTAATTGGTTTTGGGCTATTAATTATATAATTTATTTTATGGCTACCTATTACCATTAGTTTTTCCCGGATGGCTACAACTGAAGTTTGATCATTATAATTTACATCAGTTACTCCTATTTGAGTCGAGATGCAAGTGTTAAAACTAAACTCACATTTTATCATGTTTTAAAACAATTATTTTAGCAAAGCTAGGAAAAAGATTAGTTTAGCCTCAAAGTGGATGGTCTTGAATTTTTATGCCCACTTACTCTATTGGCATAATTTCGAGATTAATAAATATTGCCTCTAGCTTGTCCCATGCGCTAACACTTTTAACTTTTAACCTTAAAGGTTCTGTCTATGGCCAAGCGGGGGTCAAAAGTTAAACTCAAAAATTCTCATATTTCTGCAATGTTTTTTGGTTTTTGGTTGTGTTGGATTTTTAAGTTTAAATAAACGTGACAAATAAAATAAATTTATGTATACTGATTAGAAAAAGTAAACGGTGAATCATGTCAGTTATTTGTGTAAAGATGCCATATATCATTAATGATGAAAAGAGGTCCAAAAAAAGCCACTCNGGCCAAGCGGGGGTCAAAAGTTAAACTCAAAAATTCTCATATTTCTGCAATGTTTTTTGGTTTTTGGTTGTGTTGGATTTTTAAGTTTAAATAAACGTGACAAATAAAATAAATTTATGTATACTGATTAGAAAAAGTAAACGGTGAATCATGTCA